>PVJX010018206.1:0-21636 GCA_004027295.1 Dolichotis patagonum
GTTCCCAAAATTTGCAGTCACTACCTATGCCTTATTCACTTAATCCTTGTGATGTGTGTGTGTGTGTATATTGCTGGGGATCAAATACACAGCCTAACAGATGTTAGGGAAATACTGTACCAATGAGCTAATCTCTCAGCTTCCCAATTTTTTTCTCTCCCATACTGGGGATTCAATCCAGGACTTTGTACATGGGTTTATACATGCACTTTTTTTTAACCACTCATTTATATGTCTATCCTTGGATTTTTTATTTTTATTTTTTATTTTATTTTTTATTTTTGGACCTCACAAGTGCCAGGCAGCACTGTGCTGCTGAGCTATATCCCTGTCCTTATCCTTGGATTTTAAAAAGAAATCTCTTACTGCCAGGATGTAGCTCAGTAGCACAAACCTGCCTGGCAAGTGTCAGCACTTAGTTTGACTACTGGGTGGGGGGACCTCTTACTAGTTTCAATGAGTTTGAAGAAGACAGCACAAACATATCTGTACACCACAGTCTACCTGGAATTCCTATAAAGCTGTCTTTTCACATGATATTAAACTTCTAGCTAGGTTCTCTCACAAAGATGAACGAGCTTTTCAGGGTCAAGACTTTTTTTTCTTAATCAGAAAATGAATGATATACACTTGAAATCTTGTCACAAAACCACACTAAGATCCTTGGGGAAGTCATTTGCTGGTGAGATCAGTTCATAGTTCAAGAGAAGCGCTGTCCAACAGAATTTTCTGTGATGACAAAAATGGTCTCCTAAACTGACCAATACAGCAGCCACTAGACAACGGCTACTTGTGTAATGAACTATGGCTTGTGTGAGTAAAGAACTGACTTTTAAATTTCATTTCATTTTAACTAACTTAAGAATTCAAGGTAGCCTCTAACCATATAGTTACGCAGTTACACGGTTACTGGCTACCATACTAGACAAGCAAGTTCTAGAGAAGATTCTTTTATGCTCAAGCATTAAAATTAAATCCTCAGCATGTTATTATGTCAAAATTAAATCCTCAGCATGATATTTCTCCAATGCCCTCTAAAAATACCCAACAGACTGAGATGCTTTTTCTAGGATTCAGTGTACTACAACTTTATACAAATTAACAGCCCCTTAGATAGGAGACCCTCACTAAACGCTTTCTGTGTGTTTAGGATTAAATGGTCACTCTTCACCTCAGAGCCTGCACATAAAAATCGACTGACTTCCTTACCCTGGAGATCCAGGTGAGCAAAGAAAGCTGTTCTTTTGAACCAGTATCTTCTTCCCGTAACACTGGCTTTTTACCCCAAAACATAGCTACAAACGAGTCTAAGTGGAGGATAAAGGTTTCCCCAAGTCCTTCCTAAACTACAAAGCACTCACATGGTAACAACACTCAAAGTGTCAAGACTTCCAAGCTAGGGACAGCTCTTTTATCTAATCTTAGACCTAACAATCACCAAGATATGGAGTGTTACTTTATCTCACTGAATCTTCACTACAAAATAGTTGCTATTTCAATTCCATTTATAGTAAGACTTGTCAAGGTGGTCATTTGTCTAGTTTACCCAAAAAAAAAAAAAATCGATAGGCAGGGACTCAAATCCCAAACAGTTTAATCTTAAAGACAGCGCTGTAAGTCTCCCCACAAAACTAGGTGCTTGAAAATCACTGATGAATATAAAGTTTAAAAGTAGACTTGGCGTTAGCCCGAAGCTCCATAGTAAAACTGAGCGGAGACTCTGAAAGGCGAACTTCTGCAACTGTGAGGGCAGGGAAAGGCCCCGAGGGCTCCAGCTGCCGAAGCCAGAGCCCGCACTCCTCGCGCCGGAGTCGATATGCGCCGCCAGGGCCGGGCTGGTTCGGGACCCCAGAGGAACCGGCCAGAAGCGGCCTCCAGGTCCCGCTCTGAGCAGCCGTCAACCCCCACACCCTCGCCGAGCGGTCCGGCCCGACTACCACGGGCCGCGCCCAGTCGCTGGCCGCGTTGGCCCCGCAGCCGCCCGCCTCACCTGCGTGTCGGCCGCCATCCTGCCGGCGCTGACTCCGGAACCACTTCTGGAGCGCTTCCGGGTCACAGCGGAGGCCCACGCGGCAGAGCGAGACCTGCAGTCCTCTGGGGCTGGCCGGCCCTGGCGCCCCCGGGCGGGACGGCGGCCGCTGCAGCCGGGGTTTGGAAGTCCAGCCTCCGGGTCTCAGATTGCCCGGGCCCAGGCCCTTCTCAGCCGGTCCTCCGGGGAAATAAGGGTCTGAGGATTTGTCACGCGGTGAGACCACCCTGCAACCCCTAACTCACTTGGAGCCCGCAGGTCCTGGCAAGACACCCGCCCTGCAGTCTTTCCTGCCCTGCTTTCTTAGAAAACGTAGTATTGCTTCGCACACTGCAGAAAGTCAACTAGGTAAAAGAATATACAGATCAGTGAGGGGCGGCTTTCAGTGGTTTAGAAAAGGGGTGTTGATAAGCCGTCACGGAAACACGCGTGACCTGAGAAGCCTGGCGGGGGATTGGGGGTGGGGGTGGATAAATAGTGGCTGCTCAGGGCTGGAATATAAACCAAGGCCGCAGGTGGAAAGGAAAGAGCCACAAGGTCTGTGGAGTGTCGACTCAATTTTATTGGGCCGAGGTGGCAGGCTAGAGGTTTCCAGTTTAGTTGTTGCCATTTATTTACAATGGCCTTCAAACTTTTGACAGACCTACTTAAAATACTTCATGGCCCGGGGCACGCCTGTAATCCCAGCACTCGGGAGGCTGGCCTTGAGTTCAAGAATAGCCTGGGCGACACAGTAAATTTAAGCCTGGTCCGAACTACACAGCAAGGCTGTCTCACCACCCCACCCCACCCCCCAAGAGAGCACGAATCTGTAAATGAACTGTAAGCTTAACAAAATACCCCTTGAGTAGTAGTTTTTTCCTTAAATATTGGTCACAACCTAGCTATGAATTGGATCAAGCAGTTTGAAAAACCTTATGCACTTCTTTAGTTGCCTATTTCAACTTTAACAACACTGAACCTACTCAAAAGTACTTTAGAGAAACCCAGGCTGGTGACTGGCCAAAGTAACAAAAATTTTAATATAGGGTACTCTTCCCTTAATTGCTTTCCAGTTTAACCACGGTCTGAAAATTGAAGACTGAATGCTAGAAACAATTTGTAGATTTTAACTTACATGCTGTTCCTTGGCTTGCACCCTATCTTCCTCCAATGTACCCACTGCATAAGCTACCTACTGAAGTCACCATCTATTAGCAGTCTAACTGCAGTATCATAGTGTCTGTTTAACCCTTGTTAGGGGGCCAAAGTTATTAGGGCATTGTTTTATTGCTGTGCCTGCGTTATACTTTCACAGACTGCAAGTGGTGGCACATGCCTGTAATCTGAGCACTCAAGAGAAGCTGAGGTAAGAGAATCGCTCCAAATTTGAGGCCAGCCTGCACTAGTGAGGATAGCTTCAAAACAAAACAAACTTTGATAGGCATGGATTAGTAAAGATACCAGTCATTTCAAACTGTTCCAAATCTAGATTTCAACCAACTTCAGATCAAAATTTCATTTGAAAAAAACCCACATCTGTACTTGTTAACATGCCCTTAATAATGCATTGTAAAAAAATTTTTTTTTAAAAAAATGCATTGTAGCTATGGCCTGGGGATTTAGCTCAGGGGCACAAATGCTTGCCTGGCAAGTGTAAGGTGCTGAGTTCCATCCTTGGTACCAAAAAAATAAATAATAAAAAATACATTGTAGCTACTTACACTGTTTTAGGTATTAAGTAACCTAGAGGTAATCTGTAGTATACAGAATATGCATAGGTTATATGTAAATGCGACACCATTTTATGTAAGGCACTGAGATTGGCAGATTTTCCTATCCAAGGGGGTTCTGGAACTCATCATCCCCAAGGACACCTGCATAGTTTTAAGCTTCCAATAGGGGTCTGAACATCCCAACACACTAAACATTTGTTAAATTGTTAGAAAAGGAAGCTTTATTTAGATAAGAGACCACAAAATACCAACTCCAAATAAGTTCATATTTTTACCAGTGCTTTGTTTCTAGCGTGAAGCACTATAAAGCTCACAATACACGAAATGAAGAGTCCAGAAACTAAAGAGAATTATGCTTTTTATTCCTTGCTTTGCCAGTCAGGCAGGCTGGGTATTAGTTTGCTTTTTGGTGATGATCAGTCAAAAAGACCAAATCCCATATCCTCATCTGATTCCTCCGACTCTTCCTTGGTTTCAACCTTGGCTGGGGCAGCTGCAGCGGCAGGGGCAGCAGTGGTGGCTGCAGCCACAGGGGCAGCAGCCACAAATGCAGATGGATCAGCCAAGAAGGCCTTGACCTGAAGGAGAGAAGTTAGTAATCAAAGTGGTCATCCACACCCTCTCTGCCACTGAAGACCTTTGTACAAAGATGTCCAAGCCAGTGAAATCTTGTGTGTGGAAGTGACCCAGAAGGAAAGCCTGCGCATGGCCTAGTTGGAGGGCAGTGGTTTCAGCTCTTGCATACTGCCCCTCTTTGGGTCTCTTGTTATATCTAAAGAGACAACACACTTTTCCATACATCATCACTTCTGCTACATACAATATGACTAGTTAGGCATGATGGCCCATACCTCTAAGCCCAGCAGTCTGGGAGGCTGAGGCAGGAAATGTTCAAGCCCAGCCAGGACAACATCTCAATGTTACCAAGACCCTGTCTCAAAAACACTTTTCAATTTTTAGTTCATGTGTCCTAGGCATGAAACAGCTCTGGCCACCAACCAGGCATCAAGCTAGGATGAACAAAGGACTGTTGTCTACTCTGCCCCTGACTGATACAAGAATACCACCACCAATGAGGTGTTTCTTTGCCCATTGCCAGGGGGGTTCAAAATTTTAAAAGTTAAAATGTTTTAATTAAATAAATTATTAATTAATTCAATCCCTGAAACCTCCCTACCCCAAAGATTATAAATGTACTAACTCAGTAGGCTACCATTCATCACCATGCTGTCAGATCCACTGGTCAGGGTAACATCTTACCTTTTCAGCAAGTGGGAAGGTATAATCAGTCTCCACAGACAAAGCCAGAACCCTCTTGTACCCATTGATGATAGAATGAGGCACTGATGCAACAGTTGGGTAACCAATCTGCAGACAAACACTGGCCACGTTGCGGACACCCTGTGGGAAAGAAAATTACACTTTGGTTTGTGTATTAAAAAACAAAGCAAAAAAAAAAAACCATTTTGTGCATAATATAAACTTAGTAGCATTAAGTTCCACAAGAAAAATTTTAACAGGTTCATAACAGGGCTGTGTGTCCTACTGCTAGATTAGGGTTAGGGTACCAGTGTAAGCCAACAGGAATACGTTAAACATTTCTGCCATTAATTGGAACCTCTAATGGGCATTCAGAAAATTAAATGAAGTGCCAGGTATTGCATCCCTATATAATCCTAGGACCTAGGAAGCTCAGCTAAGACAGTGAATTTGAAGGCAGCTTGGAGCATGTAGCAAGTTCAAGATTAGCTAGGCTATATAGTGAGTCACTGTCTCAAAAACAACCAAACCAAGTAAACAGAGCTAAATTAATTAGTTCAGTCCTCACCCCATATCCCAGGGGGATTGGTTCCAGGATCCCAGATACAAAAATCTGAATGCTCAAATCCCATGGCAGTACTCTAACATAGTCTATGCACATCTTCCACTATACCTTAAATTTATCTCTAGAGTACTAATAAACCTGATACAATATAAATTATTATAGGTGACACACCACACTGTTTAAGAAATGACAAAAACTGATCTGAAACGGGGTTAAACCCATAGACATATAAAAGTGACTGTATATGATTACTTTTTTGTCCTATTTGCCCAAGAAAAAAGAAAAGACATCACCAATACTCATTACTTTAGAAGAGACCTTTAAAAAAATTTTAAAAAAAAAAAAGACCTTTAAAAAGACTTTCAAATACCAAAATCAGGTAAGTCTATCTCAAAAGGACAATCAGTCCTCTCAAGAAATGGCACCTGGCAGTGTTAATCCTTATGTATTTAACTATATTTACCCTTTGATTCATACTCAAGATTCATTATAGCAGGCCTTAGAATAACCCTTATCACATACCCAGCACTCTTCTAACAGTTTACGTTAATTCATTAAATCCTTCATAGGATTAAACCACCGCTTGCACTTGGGTACTCCACTAGTTTAGGGGGTAAAAACAGGACTCAAGCCTAAAATGCATAGCACATACTTCCAGAAAGCGAGAATGCAGAGTTTCCTCTGTAATGTCAAGCACTTCGGGGTTGTAGATGCTGCCATTATCAAACACTTGCTGAATGATCAACCCAAAGGAGAATGGGGAGATGTTCAACATGTTCAGGAGGGTGGCCTCGCTGGCTCCCACTTTATCTCCAGTCTTAATCAGCTGTACATCACTCTGAAGGACACATCAACAGCAGGCAGTTAACATCTGGACATGCTATAGCCAAGGGATGTCCCCCATGTGCCCAGCCAGCACTGGCAAGCCAGGTCCACTCACCAGGATTTCAATGGTGCCCCTGGAGATTTTAGTGGTGATGCCCAGAGCTTGGAAAAAGGAAGTCTTCTCAGGCCCCAGACCAGTGTTCTGGGCTGGCACAGTGACTTCACATGGTGCAATGGCACCAGCACGGGCAGCAGCTGGCACCTGAATAGACAATGAACAATGAGAAAGTCTTTAGACCCAATCTGAGAATGAACAGTTGTGCTTTAAAGAGCTAAAGCAAGTTCTCTATCCAATCCAAATTTCCCCCTACCTTATTGGCCAGCAGCATATCTCTGATCTCAGTGAGGTCCTCCTTGGTAAACACAAAGCCCACATTCCCCCGGATATGAGGCAACAGTCTGCGGAGATAAGTGTACAGGACACATCACCTGAAAGCACCATTCTTCTCCAGGAAAAGGGAGAAGGGCAGCAGGAAAGACCAAACTGTCAGGGGCACTAACTTCTCCAGAGCTGGGTTGTTCTCCAGATGTCCTCGGATGGCCTTGCGCATCATGGTGTTCTTGCCCATCAGTACCACAGCCTTCCCTCGGAGGGACATACGGATCTGCTGCATCTGCTTGGAGCCCACATTGTCTGCTCCCACAATGAAGCATTTTGGATAATCATCCAAAAGTTGCTGTATAAAAAAGCCAGAAACAAAGTTGGGGGGGCTGGGGATTTAGCTCAGCAAGACAAACATTTGCCAGGCAAGTGCAAGGTGGTACCCTGGTACCAAAAAAAGTTCAGGAGAGGAGAAAATGGATCAGTAGAAACCAAACCCCACAACCACCTGGGTTCATCTTACTTCCTTTCTTCTATGGTTTTGACATCACTACAAGATTAAAACAGTTCTTTCCCACTAGAAGCCACCTAACTTGTAAATGTCAGATTTTACCTTGACTTGCTTGGTGAAAATCAATTTCTACATTTGATACAAAAAAAAATTTGAAATGAAGCATTACTTCTGAATCACTAAAATGGCCACGTTACCATTTAAACTATTCCAAATACGCTGGTCAGGAGAAGCAACAGATTTAAAGCATTTATAATATACAGCAAATTAATATGGATTTTTATACAAATCGTGTTGCTTAAAACTTGCAAGACTACAAAATACTGACAAAGCTCTAAAAAGCAACCTAATTCCTGCAGTGCAGTATTGGTCAGCCCTGCTGGTTAAATAAGATCTACCCTTTAAAAGCCATTAAAAAACAGCCGCTGTGCATTTAGTTTCTTGAATGACAGGTCTTTGCCTCCTCAGAGTGAGTCACTTTGTCTCAGACCTTACCCAAGACACAGGGATTTAAAACTACCATCTGTACCAAGGTGAGCCACTTGACCTGCCTGAGCCTATTTCCAGCAGAAAAGAAATCTACTTTGGGAAACTTGAAATTACAGCAGCTTTATCCAAAATGGCCTCTGTGGCTGACACCAGTAAACGCTTAGCAGGTGGTTATCCCTATCGTGATGCGCCTGGGGTGAAGGCTGCCGACCTGTCGGCCACAACCCACTCCGCACTTACGATGATCTTAAGGAAGTAGTTGGATTTCCAGGTCGCCCTGTCTTCCCTGGGCATCACGGCGGTGCGTCAGGGATTGCCACGCAGGGTTTAAAGACGATGTCACTGAGGAGAGAAAGGGAGCTCAGGGGTGGTCACCCGACATCGAACCTCGAAGCGAGGCCTACGCTGACCTGTCCGAGGGCCCGCGCCCACAACCGCGCCAGGCTTGGGCTGCTTCCGCCAACTATAAAAGCGCACAAGCCGACGCCCAAACACCAAGCGGGGCAAACGGAAACCCCGTAGTCCCAAGAAGCGCCAATCTCATTCTCCTGGCCTCCCAAAAAACCCATGCTTCCGGCTGCCAGTCCCAGGACAAATGTCCAACCACACGAACCTCTCACGAGGACGCCTGGAAAGAGAGAGGCCGTGCGCCGGCGCGTGTCTTTTATATGCGAACGAAGGAGCCAATCAGAAGCCGCAGACACCGTTCCTGCCTATTAGTTGGCGCCGAAATGACATAGGCAGCCATTGGATGATATCGCTGCCACTCCAGTCAACCGGAAGCTGTCTTTAGGTAGGGTAATTAAGGAAGGTACCGTCTTGCGTTGGAGGAGCTGCTGCCCCCTGCTGGTCTGGCGCTATCTTCCTTTAGCAGTTACGTAGCTGGCCCATTTAGCAAACTATTTAGTGGTTTGACGGGGAACGGAGAATTGCAAATGCCTTAGAAATAGAATGGTATTTTATCTCCTCTAGTTTGTTCTCCCCCCTACGAAAATAGAGGGATCCTAAAAACCTAAATCCTTATTTGCTCAAAACTTTTAAAACCACTTCCCTCAGAGTAAAATTCTAAACTTAGACTGCCAATAAGGTCCTACATGATCTGCACCGGATAATCTCATCTCCTGTTTTCCTACTGACACATTTCCTTCCAGCTAAACCATACTCTGCTGCTTTTCCAGAGTATGCCCCCACTTGAGGGCATTTTTCTGGCTCTTCTCTCTTCCTTGAATACTTCTTGCCAATATCTACCTGAGTAACTCATCTTCAAGTACTGGTGCAAATGAGGCCTGCTCGGGGTTACCTATTTAAAATTACCAGAAGACTTATTCTCATTCGCCCTCACTCTGTTCACCTCCCTCGGTTACTCATATATCTTTCAACTCATACTATAATTTTTCACATTATTACTTGCTTTTTCCTGCAGGAATGCAAACTCCACAAAAGCAGAAGTTTTTGAACTGTTCCTGGCACATGGTAGACATATAATAAATATTTAGTGAGAAATCCGGATTTAGCTCAGCAGTACAAGTGCCTGCTTGGCAAGCGTGAGGTCGTGAGTTCCATCCCCAAGATATATATATATATATATATATTCATTCAATATATATATTGAATGAAAGCAATTTTTGCAGCCAGATGACCTGGTCCTGTACTTGCTACTCTGTCTTCATAGGAAGTGATTCCAACTTGCTGACCCTTTGTTTCCCCTTCCCTATCAGTAAAATTGAGATAATTATACCCACACTCTGGAGTTGTGATGAGGATTAATTATGCAGTAAGAAGCACAGTTCCATATAGGAGAAAATCAATAAACATTAGCTTCTTTTATTGTATATACATTCATTCAACATGTATTTGAATAATTGTGCTATATCAATATACTTTTAATGAAAGATCCTAAGGCTGAAAGGTGTTTCTTCCCATTGTGACTCTTTTCGTTTGAACAAGTTAGAAATTACCAAATTTGTCTGAACCATACATGACCAATAAACAGTTGGCTGTCACTGTATGTGATCCCAAGTTCTATTTCTTCAAATTTTCCCCCATGGTGCTGATTTAAAGGTGAAATTCTAGTATTCCTGCTCTGTGTCAAATTTTGTTACAGTGCATCTTTGGACAGTACCTGAGGAAGCCATCTTTTCACAACATGCTTAGCAGGAACTATTCCCAAAGCTGACCAAATATCAAAGTCACCATAGGAGTTTTATGAAAGTATTAATTTCCAGGTGTTAGTAGGTTTCTACCAAAATGGGACTCATGGATTATTTTGGGGGAAGGGTTCTTTTTTGTGGTACCAGGGATTCATCCAAGGGCCTTTGCACCGAACTACAGTTCCAGCCTTTTTTTTTTTTAACTTCAAGACAGAGTCTCACTTAGTTACCCAAGTTAGACTTAAACTTGCAACCCTCCTGTCTCAGCCTCCAAAGTTCCTGATATACCACTGTGCACAGTTTTTATTTTATTTGCAGTAACTGAGGCTCAAACCAAGTCTCAATGCATGCTAGGCAAACACTTTACCAGTGAGCTATACCCCTCGTTCCTTTTGTTCCAGATCTTCCTGGTACTTCCCCAATGATTACCCCAGTTTGAGAACTACTGGAGTCAATTACCACTAAGATCCTTTTGAAATGACAACATGTTTCTGCACACTCAGCATTGTGCTACTTTATGACATTCCATTGTTTTGTCTTTTGAGACAGGGTCTGTGTAGTTCAGACTGGTCTTGAACTCACTGTATGTAGCTCAGGCATGCCACTTCACCTGGCCTTGCTTTCTTTTTTTTTTGTACCAGGGATCTAACTCATGACCTCCCGCTTGCCAGGAGGGCCTTTGTCTGCTGAGCTAAATCCTCGGCCCTGGCCTTCCATTCTTGATGTTAACAATCCTCTGAGGAATTACAATATTAATATTCCCATTTTATCATTTGCCCAGCATCTCTTAGCCAGTAAATGATGCTTTTAGAACTGAAATCTAGGAGAAAGTTCAAAACTCATGGATCTCACTATGCTACACAGTCCCTTCCAAACTCAGAGTCTGTATCCCTCTACACATGCTTTTCCAACTATATACATATTTTATGGTACATTTCCGAGGACAGCCTGGCTCTGACAATATAAATATCATCTCTAATTGTAGTACATCAATATCACAGAACACCATGAAATCATTAAAAATGATGCAATCTATATTCACTAATGTGGGAAAATAGCCTCAAAACAGTTAAGTGAAAAATCAAATTACAACGAAGTGTACCATACCCATTTCTATAAATAGAATAAATCCAATATGGACTGGAATAAATGAAGCCATTATCTTTGGATGAGGGTTGAAGGTAATGTTCACTTCTGAGATTACTTTGAAATGGCCAGAGTTCCAACAAGAATTAGATGCATTGGGCCGGAGATTTAGCTCAGTGGCTTAAGTGCCTGCCTGCCAAGCATGAGGTCGTGAGTTCAATCCCCGGTACCAAAAAAAAAAAAAAAAGAATTAGATGCATTGCTTTGGAAGACCATGCCAAACAATGGGGACATGATGGGGACAAAGCCACAGCTCAAGGTGCCACAAGTGCTGTCAACAGCTTTGGGGGCCTTGGATGTGACAAATGCAAAGAGGAAGCATGCAATTGTGGACATGACCACAAGGAGGCAGTCGAGACCCATCTGAGACAACATGACATCCCACTAGGAAGGGCAACACCCAGGTGATAGCTGGTTTCACGCAGAACACAGAGGCAAGCTCTGGGCTCACATCACAGCTGTGCTGTCTGTTACCCAAGGAGTTGCCTTGTACATGTCTGTTCTCGCCTGGAACCTCTTTTCCTATCTAAATGGAGGGAGCCCCAAGCCGAACTCATTCAGCAGATGGCATTTGCACCAGGACTTGAAGATGAGTTATTCAGGTAGATATTGGTAGCACCAAGACAGAGCCCCCAGCCTCTCCCACCAACTGCCCAATTAAGCCTGAAGCTGGTACTGGAGCTGTGGCTAAGGACCAAGCATCCCATTTGCAGGGCCGCTGGCTCCAGACAGGAAATGTTAATGATTTACCCTCTACCTGGTGGAACTTCTAAGTCTGAAGAAGAGCTTGGTTTCACTGCTTGGAGCACTAGGTTGTTGGACCACCAAGAAATAGCACTAGCACAGGTGAAAATAATGGCGTACTTTATTGGCATAAATCATAGGAATTGAAATGGAAAAAGCCAGGTTAGAAATTTATAGAGAAAAACAAATCAAAATCAAATAACCATTAACCCAGTGAGTGGACCCCAGAAATCCTAGGCCCCTTGGAGAGAGGCCTGGGATGGGTCACTGTAAACAGAGCAATAAGGCCTGTGGGTAGAAGTGGAAATGGCAGAACTTTGGGGGGTCCTGGCTGACCTCCCCAGACCTGGACTACTCCCTGCTCCGCCTCAAAGAATGGGGGTTGGCGGGATGGTCTGAATGTGTCACTGTAGAGGGTCCCTTTCCCCTGGCCAAGAACCTCAGGCCTGGCTGCTCCCGTTTCACCTTGAGAAAGAGTTCTGGGGCTTCTGGCTGCTGCAGCAGGATCCTGTCCCTCTGTCCAGAATCCCACCGAGCCCCTTGCACCAAGCTGGAGCCTTCTTCCCAGACCTCCTGAGCATCAACCCCACCTGTTAAAGGGGAGGAACCTGAGCCCAGTCTCCAGCAAGGCAGGACATCTAGGAAGTAATGCGCCAGAGAAATCAAGACCAAAGAGACCTGCACGGTCTTTGTGGCCAAAGTCAGGTCCCAGCTTTCCTGAGAAGGCGGAAGAAGAGCCCCAGAGAAGCAGTGAGGAGGCTGAGAATGTCCAGTGGGTTCTCTTTGTTGCCAAAAAGTTCAGTGGGGAGCAGAGGCTTTCCCAGGCCTCATGGCTTTCTCAGACAGCATGCAGCCCCCCAAGGCATACTTTCCCCTTTTCCTCCCTCAGAAACAGGGCAGATGAGGTTCAGAATTCCAGGTCCAAAAGGGCCAGGCACCCTTAGGTCACTTTTAAGTAAGAGCTCACTGACCCGGGCAGGAAGGAAGGAGTTTCAAAATACAGCAGTTTATAAAACAGTCCCGGTACGCTGTGAAGGTACAGAAGGGGAGTCACAGAGCTGCTCCCAGTTCACCTGCTTGTGCTAAGAAAAATAAAATACAAATGGCTTCCCCACCCTAAGCCCTTAGTACAAAGCAAACTCCACCCCAAAGCCCCAGTCACCAATAGGACAGTGGCAGTGGACAAGGAGGAGAATACAAAAAGGGAAGTCTTTAAAATCTCTTCAAAATCATCTTGTATAGAGAAGTAAAAGCGATTTGGGTGATACGAATGCAAACCTCAGTGTAGAAATCTATCAAAGTCGGTACACAGTGTCCAGGCACAGGTGACACTCCCCACCTCATGCCGCCCCCAGAGATGGAAGAAGTGGCTATAAAACGTTATTGCTGGAGAAGCCTTTCTCAGTAGGACCAAAACAGTTATAAAAGGGGCAGTCAGGAAAGGGGTAAGTCACCCAAGACCTGGGGAGACTGAAGGCAGAAACTCATGTAAGTCCTTGGGTACTTCTGCCTGTGGGCGAGTAGGTTTATGCTGGCGTTGTGTGGAGGCAGGTAGCTGTCCCCCAGCACTCTAGGGATTATTAGGTTGGGGGAAGTAAGGATAAAAACAGACCCCAGCAGACCTGCCACCCTCCCCACCCTGCTCCACATACACTTGGCTCCAGAGTGAGGTGCTGGCCTGGCCAGGCCTCTCCATGGGGACTCATGTGGTGTGAGGTGGGGCCTTTCCAGGCTCCACACCTGGGTGGACAAAAAGTGGACAGCCTGGGGAGAGCTGCAGAAGGAGGGAGAAGCTCGGAGGCTGGGGAGAGGTGTGAAGAGAAGCAGGCAAGACCCATGACCTGCTTCCTGTCCTGCTCCAGCTGTGGATGAGGCTTCCAGTTTCTGCCAGGTTTGCCTCTCAGCCCTGGGCGATGTCTCTGGGTCACAGTAGCAGTTGGGGATGCTGGGCTGGGAAAAGGGCCGGTGACGGCAAGGGTGCCTAGCAGAAGAGTTTGAGGAAGCAGTTCTGGCAGTAAGGCTTGTCATTCTGCTCTTTGAAGGTGCCCTTGTTGAGCTGCTTGAGGCAGAAGGCACAGACGAAGTGCTCGGGGTGGAACTTCTTAGCCATGGCGGTGATGCAGCGGCCTGTGATGGGCTTCTGGCAGCCGGAGCACAGCGAGCCACGGCGCTCATGGTAGTGCACCTCGCAGTACGGCTGCCCGTCGTGCTCAAAGAAGCTGCCATTGACGAAAGGCGTGAAGCACTCCTGCCAGACAGAGGGGGCAGTGGGGGGAGCAGCTCAGGGGCTGTCCCTGCAGGTGGACACACCTGGCATGATGTTCAGGGGGGCAGAAACAGTCATCACACCCGTCCTAACTCCCACTTGCCAGTTTTCTATGTGCACAGCGATGACCTAAATGCTTAGTCCCTTCCAAGGCAGAGGCCGACTGAGGTGCACAAGTTAAGTGACTTGTCCAAGGCCACACTGCTACTAAATTGCACAGCCAGGATTCAGACCTAAGGTCTGACTTCTGGACACATAAGTAAGTGGCTACAATGGCGTTGCCAGAAAGCCTGGTGCTGAAAAACAGGATCTGTAAGTGCTGGCTTCTAATTTGGGGATTTATGTGGTATTAAAGGCTTGAGAAGGCTTGTAGTGAACCATGTTTCTCAAATCCCCCTGGTCAGAGAGCCCATGATGGATCCCTACAGACACCTGTAGGACCCCTGATCACCACACTGTAGTTTGGCCACCGTGGCCACCCTCAGCTTGTTCAGGTCAGACTGCAGGCTCCCCAGCATGCTGTCCAGCTGGCTTCCTGGCTTTGGGGGTCCCCCAGGTGGTGAGCTGCTTCTGGCTTTCCCCTGGGCCACACTACTCCATCTCTGTTAAGTCTGCTCAACATCTGTATTACCTCATTTAATTCTCACATTCTCTTCTCCCAAATATCCCCAGGCCCAGGGCCTCAGCACAGGACTAGTAGCCCGTGCCCGTGCCTGCCCTCTCTGCCCTGTGTGTATCAGGATAAAAGGCTCTGAGATGAGGGTGGAAAAGGCACCCATGGGGACATGTCCACTTGCTTCTGTCTGTCCCAGCTTCAGTAACAGCCCCAGGACCTAGCAGACTTAGGAGATGAATGCCCTGCCTGTTCACACCACGAGGACCCCAAGCAAGAGAGACAGGCCCTTCCCCCAAGCCTGCTCCCAGCTCCTCCAGACATGGCAAAGGCTCCTTACCCGGCACACAAAGCACTCAGGATGCCAGAGGGTGTTGAGGGCTGAGATGTAGTTCTCCAGGATGGCCCGGGCACAGCCGCCACACTTGGGAGCGAACATGTCAAAATAATCCTTCCGGCAGTAGGCCTTGCCATCTTTCTCATGAAACCCTGAGGAGTAGGGGTTTGGGGGCACATTCAGGCCCCAACATCCATGGAGCCGCCTGCTTCTGCCCAGCCCTCCCAGGAGCAGTGTGCTGGCCCAAGGCCTTGCCATACCTTCAGGGCCAAAGAAGGCACCACACTGTGCGCAGAAGAAGTGCTCGGGGTGCCACGTCCGGTCAAGGGCCGTCACCACTTTCTGTGAAAGTGAAGAGTGCAGTGAGAGCCGAGCTGCCACCCCACTGGATGAATCCCACCTCACCCCCCAGCTCAAGACCAAGGAAAGAGCGAAACACTCCCAGCAGGGTCTCCTAATTCCTCTATAAGTACCACTAGGAATTCGGATTTGTGGAGGGACGTGAAATGCAAGATATGTTCACTCTCCTTTAATCCTCACAGACAGGATCGAGGCCATGGGTTCCACTGTACTTCCTGTTTTAGAGTTGAAAAAACTTAGGTCAAAGGAGCTCCTCCCCTCTCTGGGGGACCGCTGTGAGTGTGGCAGACTTTCAGTGGCCCAAAGGAAAGAGACCCTGGCGCTTCGGGACCTGCACCATGTGGTTGACTCGGGGTGCCGGGAGAACAAGGAGCTCCTCCCCTCTGGGGGGCGGCTGTGATCCTGCCGGCGTGTGGGCTGAGAATAAGTCATCTCATGGCGTCCTGTCCCCCGTCCCATGTCCCCCCTCCCACTCCCCCCTGCCTAGCAAGTGGGAGCCAGTGAACTACACATCTTGTGAAAAGATGGATTATGTTATTTAGCATGAGCTCCCCATATGCAAAGATATGGACAACTATTTGGAACAAAACAAGAGACAATATGACAGATAGTGAAGATCTCTGGTTGTCTAGCTTTGAAATTTATGCTTTCTTATGTCCCATTCTGTTCTGTTTTGTTGTGTTTAATTTTACCCCTTTTTAAAATAAAATTTAAAAAAAAAATTTTTTTTTAAATAAAAAAAAATTTTAAAAAAAACTTAGGCTCAGAGAGGCTAGGCATATCCTTAATTTCACACAGCAGGGAAAGTGAGTGGGACATCCAGCATTCAGCTCCATTTATCTGGGTAGGAGTCCTAAACTCTGAGAGTGTGGGAGAGGCGGAGGGGAGCATGCGGATGGGCTATAGACTAGGCCTGGGTTTGAATGCCGGCCTCACCGTTACCTAGCTGTCACATGGTGGGCATTTGACATGGCCTCTCTGAAGCCACCCACTCTCAGGGTTACAGTGAAGATGAAATTAACTGATGGGGACCTACTGCCCCCTACTCTGCCTGCCGCGCCACACGCAGACGCTCACATCCAGGATGGGACCGTTGCAGTAGTAGCAGCGCGGGGAGAAGAGGTTGTGATAGTCCTTTTCACAGTAGGGCTGCCCGTCACGCTCGAAGAAGTTCCGGGATCCAATCTCCTCCTGGCAGTGGGTGCAGACAAAGTGCTCGGGGTGCCATGTCTTCCCCATGGCGGTCACCACCTGAGGAGGAAGATGGAAGATGGCTCAAAGCGAGAAGAGAGGCAGAGGTCTCCACGCCTACCTTCCTTGCTCATTACCTGCCCAGCAATGGGCTTCTTGCAGGCCCCACAGACACCTTTGGCCACCGTGGCCACCCCCAGCTTGTTCAGGTCAGATTGCAGGCTCCCCAGCATGCTGTCCAGCTGGCTTCCCGGCTTTGGGGGTCCCCCAGGTGGTGAGCTGCTTCTGGCTTTCCCCTGGGCCATGAACTGTGTGGACAGGAAGAAAGTTGCTGGTCAGGACTTGAAGGCAGGGGGCATGGCATCTCACAGCACCATACCTGGAGGGCTTTCTCCCTCTCGGACACATGGGCTGACTAATGCAAGAAGCAGTGCCCTCCAGGGGCCTGAAGAGCCCTAAAGGTGGGAGTGAGAGCAGGCCATGCTGGTGGCTGGGGGTGTCAGAGGGTGAGAAGGAAGGGCTGACGGTCCCCACTGCATGTGGAAGCCCAGGGAATCAGGATAAGCAGGACCTCAGCTCCCAGCCCTGGCACTGACCCCTCCCTCGTCCTGCCCTTCAGGGCTGCTCTGCCTGCTGCTCGGAGGCCAACCAGCTGCCCACTGCCACTCTCCATCCGCTCTCTGTTCCAGGCCGTGCATCTTAGATAGAGGAGGAAAGAAGAAATTTTTTAAAAAACTAAAAAGACTACAAACCTCATTATTGGACCATTTCACATACGGGAGTTCAGGATAAAATCAGAGGATTTTTTACCACTAGCAATATCAAAATCAGAAAAAAAAAATCTAGACAAAAACAACCCAGAGAAAATAGCCCAGGGAGACGGAAGTGAGCCCCAACGATAGGGGGTGGGAGGGGAGGTGCCTGAGCTCCCACAGCACAGAGCCTCAGCAGGTCCTGGGCGTGGGGGCTGAAAGGGGAAGAGATGGGCTTCTGGTTTTTGCTCTGGGAGTGGCTTTCTTTGATGACAGAACCAAGGGACAGTGGGAAGGGGCCAGCAGGTGAGGCCTCACAGAAAAGCCAGAAGCCAACTGATTTTCTGAGGGATGGGGCCTGGACATCAGCGACAGTGAGGGCTCAGGCTCAAGGTCTAAGGGCGGGCTGTGCTACCCAGGTGTAGAGGTGTGTGTGTGTCTGTGTATGTATGCACATGCACACGTACATGGAGAATCGGGGCATGGCTCATGTACTGGGAAAGGGGACAGAGGATGGGTGCTGGGGCCCCTGGGAGGCCTGCCTGCATCGGGGGGAAGAGTGGGTCCTCATCGGTCTGGCAGCCCACAGATTTCACAGTGTGGGGTGCAGGAGTGGGTGGGGTGCGGCCCTGCCCATCCTCATCATGGGGCTCTTCCCCTGCACTCTGGACCCCTGGGCAACCATGGGTGGAGACCGAGGGCCCCAGACGGGAAAGAGTGGGCAGGCTGGCCAGGGGAGAAGAGCTGTTGGCCGAGGCGTCTCTGTGATGCTGGAGAGAAGGGACAGGAGGAGAAGCCAGAACAGAGATGGTTCTTCTCAGGGGAATGGGAGAGTCAGGAGGGAAGACAACCTAGGAAGGAGAGAGCAGGGAGAGAAAGATGAGGAAGGCAGAAGAAATTATCTGCTCAGTGAGCACAAGGTGGGTGATATCCCCAGGCTCCCAGGCCTTCCCACTCTGGCCTCAAGAGTGAAGCCAGCCCGACAGTCACGGAACACAAAAATCCGCCCTTCCACCCCCAGATCGCTCCTCCGGCCAGCACTGAGGTTGAGGAACATCTGGACATCTGTGGCCCGGCCCTAGCTACCTTCTCTACCAACTGCCCCCCAGCCCTCCGCCCACGCGGCTGCACAGTGATGACGACGCCTTCGGTCAGCCAGTCCTGCGCAGAGGCTCCGGCTGGCCCTGTGGCCTCCTCCACCTCCGGCTGGATGCCCAGCCGGCCCTGCAGCTCTGCGATGAGCTGCTCCTGGGATGGGGTCCTGCTCAGGGTGGCGGGGTCCAGCCGGCGGCGAGGAGAGGGCTCCCGGGACATGGGGTGTGCGTGGCCCGTCTCCCGGCTCCTCCTGATCACAGAGCGGATCTGGGGGCGGAGGGGGAAGCTGTCATTGTCCTAATGTGGGCTGGGCGCAACACTGCTCAGTCCACACTCAGGTCCACACGCCTTCCCAGGGAGGGAAGTGCAGATCACAAGCACCAGAGCACCAAAGAAGAGCCAAAAGCACCAGAGAAGAGCCAAGCCAAGTGGGGTGGGGGCAAAGGGCAGATCACACTGGCTTGAGTACAGGCCACAATAGACCCTTGGGTCCCTGGGCTGGCACCTCCAAGCTGGCCCCTGACCTTGGGCAAGACACTTAACTTTCAAGGCCTGAAGCTCCTCCATCTTTAAAGTGGGGTGACAGTATTTTCCTGGCTTGTTTCACAGGGTTACCACATAAATTATTTCAGACGATGAGGATGTGAGTGGATGCTCTTAACAGTGCAGCAGGCTCGCTCTTCCTTCTGATTTATGACAGAAATATACAGACTTTCCTCTATAGTAAATTTTTTTTTTTTTGAGCTAGGGTCTCACTAAGTTGGCAATGCTGGCTATAGATTCACAATATTCCTGCCTCCACTTCTCAAGTAGCTGGAACTCTATATGCATACCACCATGCCCAGCTCAGTGAATCTTTTAACCGGTTTTTCTTTTCTTGTTTATATTATAAGCTACTTGCTTATAGTGCTATGAGCTGTTGTTTTGGGAAAAAGCAGAAAGTTTTAAGCAAGAAGCAAACAATAATCATAGTAACAGCAGGCATGGCTTACTGAGGAGTCACGTGTTGTGTTCCACACACTTTCTAGGAATTCTCTCTTAATCCTCAGACAACCTTGGTGGACAATGGTCTATTATGAGTCCCATTTTAAAGATGAGAAACTGAGGCTGAGGTGGTTGCCCAAGGTCATACTGGCAGCAAGTGCTGGCAGTGAGGTTTGTGTCTAGGTCTATGTGGTTTCAAAATCCATGCTTTTAACCATTCTGCACCTTGGAATGTCAGGGGCAGCTCATCAAGAGCAAGAGGTGGGTCATCACTACAAGCAATGTCAGGGTCCAGGGAGTCCTGCTGCCCCACAGCATCCAATGGCAAGTGCTGGTCATCAGGGTTGCAGCCACAGGCCCTCAGCACAGGCAGACGTGCGTGCAGTGAGGCTGCATGCAGTTAGCAGGAAGAGCCCACACTCAGGCCCACCAGGGCCATGTCCAGTGGCTTCACAAGCGGGCGCCTGCCTGGCTAGAGGTGGAAATCCTCTCCGCAGTGCTGGGTGTGCCCATGACCATGGCATGTGGAAGCTCTGGTTGTTCCTTCCTGGCCTCGGCAGCAGCTTCAGTTGTGCCCTCTGGGCTCCTTGGGGTCTCGGGTCCCTGGGTCGGAACCACCATGCTTCCCTTCCTGGGCCTCTCGCCACCCATTTGCTCCTTGTTGGCTGAGGCAGAGCAGCTGCTTTCCAGCCCCCCTGGCTCTGGCCTTGCCCTGTCCTGCGAGCCGTGTTCCTCTGCGAGACTCCAGGTGTCTGGGAAGATGGCCTGACGATCCACAGCCACAACGGCTGGCTCCGTTACTTCCTGAAAGCTGCAAGCAGCTCCGCTGGGAGTCTCAGGCCTAGATGCCTCCAAAGCCTGTGGCCACTTCCAAGTGGCAACCACAGCCTCCTCTGGACACGAAGGGTCACCCGGTGGCCCTTCAGGGATTCCAGGCTCCTGGGAGACTGTGCTCCCAACAGGAGGTAGAGCATGGCAAAGGGAAGCCATAGAAGGCTCACTCATGGGGTTCAGGAGGTCCCTCCTAACTGGAGCCAGGCTCTCTGCACCAAATGACCCTGGAGAACCCTCTGCACAGTGAGACCTTGAATTATAGGTGTCAGACATCACCCCAAGGCCAGCCAAATCAAGCCAGCTAGGGGCCCCAGGAAGTAAGAGGCTCCACCTATTATTTTCCTTGGTATCAATGACCTCTGGCCTGTGGCCTTGACCTTGAGGGGAGGGTTTAGAGGTAGAAGGCAGGAATACGAAAGGCATGGGAGGAGATGGAGAAGGAGCAGGAAGGGTATGAGGTGAGGATGGAGCTGAGCTGGGCAGCAGCCCAGGGGAGCTCAAGGCCACAGCAGAAGAGCTGGTCTGGAGAAGACAAAAGGAAAGGGGGAAGGAGAGAGAGAGAGAGAGAGAGAGAAAAAAAAAAAGGGAGAGATAAGGAAGGATGCTCACAACAACGGGTAGGCTCAGCCTTGGGGCTTGGGGAGCCACCATCTACGTTGACCCCAAGTGGTCACAAACTGAAGCACAGACTCTTAAAAAGACTCAGGCCTCAAAAACCCTTTCTTGGGCTTCACACCCTCGGCCTTCATGAAACCCAGGCAACAAAGAGCAGCCGTGAAGCCACCCTTATAGGGTCATCCAAAGTAGGTATGAAAAAGAAGGCTAAGGTGAGGTGAGCAGCAGGAAGAAGGGTGGCGAGGGCGCTGAGCACCAGGCACAAATAGAGAGGAAGTCAGCTGGAGGCAGCTGCTCTGCCCTCCGCTAACACTGCTCAGCTCGCAGCCCCATCCCTCCGAGACAACCCCAGCTTTCCTGTGTCCCCAAGACCTTATCCTGGGGGCACAGTCAGAAGCAGTGCAGCTTCCCCTCACTGGAAACCTGGACATAAACTGTCTCAGAAAGAAACCCACAGGGCCAGGATTATAGCTCAGCAGCACAAGCACCTGCCTGACAAGCACAAGGTCGTGAGTTCGATCCCCAGTATTAAAAAAAAAAAAAAAAAAAAAAAAACCCACATAAGGAAAACAAGGCAGGGATCCCTGAGGCCGAAGCCTGAATCCAGCTTATTCACCTCTCATTAGCTGCTCAGCACCATGACACACAAGGCTAATAAGCCCAGGCTCAACTCTCTACCCTGGCCAAGCTCCCACCCTCCACCTTAAAGCACCAGGCAAAAGACAGGCAGGAGGCACCATCCGGGCCAAGAATGTACTGCCCGCGTACTCCTT
>PVJX010018206.1:21736-37066 GCA_004027295.1 Dolichotis patagonum
AAACAGAAAAATAGAGAAAGACACAGACATGTTGAAGAGCTGGCGTGGGAGAGATGGGGCTCCCGGGCAAGTGACCTCTCAGGCATGGGATCCTGAGTCCCACATGGCCCAGCAAAGCACACCCTCCCCCACCAAGAGCAGCCACCAACACAGGGCCCTTTGTCCCAGTGTCGCAGTCTCCTGATCCCCTGGACCTGGGTGGCTGGGAGCGCACGAGGAGGAAGGAATGTCCCAGTCCAGTGCTTCTTTAGCTTCTCCACCCCCACTGGCTACTGAGGGAACTCAAGTCTCCCCACACTGCTTGGCCCTCCCTCCCCTGGATTCTGCTCTCCTGGCATTGCAGGGTCCCCAACTCAGGGAAAGGCACCCACTCACTGAGGGTCCAAGGTCCAGGTACTCACAGTGAGGTAAAGGAGGAGGAAGATGAGGGAGGGGGCATGGCAAGGAAGACAGAGGGGCCGCAGGGCACCTTAAAATCTGACAGCGAGGCCATCAGTTCATCCAGCTCCCTGGTGGCAGAAGAGGCCGAGATACGCGTCTGCTGCTGGCTGGAGGTGACTCGCTGCGGGCTGCTCATCTCGCCCTGATTCACAGTGATGGCAGGGCTGCAGGGCAGACAGGGGGTCAGTGGAGAGCCCCGAAAGCAGCTCCAGGCTTTGCAGGGGATAGGGGCTGACACCTGGGTCTCAACACTTGCAGCCCTGGGGAAGACTCCTCACACTCAGGCTTTCTGAAGGACTCATCACTGGGAAAGGGCTGTCATCAGGGGGACAGTGCCTGAGGTGAGCTGACTTGAGAGGACACGTGGCAGTTTAGTTCGCCTCCTTCCATGCCCAGGCACCCCATGTGTGTCCTTCACAACAGGATACAGATGTGAGATTACCACAGCAACATGGTAACACCAGTGAGAGTGTTTCCCATGAGTAACATGAGCTATGAGTCAGAAACAACGTCAATCACTTCACATATATTATTTGGTCTCACCTCTACTCACCTAGACAGTCTCATCTCTATTATCTGTTACCTGCTTGTCCCATTTTACAGTTGGAAAAACTAAGGCTTAAGAGCTGACATGGAGTAACTGGCAGAGTCACGATTTGAGCCTTACTATGGGGGCTGTAAAGCCTGTGCTAACAGCTACTGAACTACTGGTGTGCACATACAACGTCTGCCCCCCTTTGCTGGAGACAGGGTTTTACTATGTAGCCCAGACTGGCCTCAAATTTGCAATCCTCCTGCCTCCATCTTCCGAGTGTTAGGATTCCAAGAGTGTGCCCCCAACACTCGATATTGTCTGCTTTTTCTGATTGCTACTGGCTGCTTGAAGGCAGGGATGGTGTTTATTCCAGTCACCACTGTACCCCCACCGCCTGGCAAACAAGAGGCACAAGGGAATGAGTGACACCAAGGTCAGCAGACACTGGAACCCAGGCCTGGCTGGGCCAAACCTTCTCGAGTCTAGCAAGAGCCTAGTGGATACTCACACAGGGCTGGGCACAGAGCTCTCCAATTCATCCAAGAGACTCTCCACACTGGGCCGCACATCCTCTAGGCCCCGGGCCCCGTTCCGCTTGGGTTTCTCTTTTGTCAGGGACCCAGCTTTGCCTGCCAGGGGGCTGTTATTCTCTGGAATACCATAGTGAGGGCTGAGGGCCCCAGGCAGTGGGGGGCTTGTGTTGGCCTCATCTTGGAGAAAAAAACACAGAAAGACTGCTCAGTCCTTGAGCCCTCCAGGGACCTGGAGACCAGCATGTGGGACCAAATCCTACCTGCAGGGAACCCTGGAGAATTGTGCTGCACGGCGTTTAGTTCCAGCAGTAGACGATCAAGTTCAGAAAGGTTGCTGCCCAGGGAGGAGCTCATTACGGTAGGTGAAGGCTCCGCTGACTTCTGCTTGTTGGGGAAGCTTAGAGAAGCAAGGGAAAGAAGACGGTGAGAGATGCTCCTCAGCCTTACACTGCTTGGCGACCCTCAAATTCTCAAGGAGTATCAGGTGGAGGGGTTATGATGTCTCCCTCAGCAAGAGGGCAGAGAGTGGGAAAGGTATGTTGTAAGGAGAGGGGAGGAAGGAAGTCTTGCTTCAGTTCCTCAACCACACAGCGCAGTCACGACAGCCCAGGCTATCCATTACACACAGATGGCAGTGCCAAGACAGATAAGGCCAGTTAACTGACCAAGAGCCTCCAGGACTTCTGCAGGTTAATCAAACCTAAGATGCAGGGCTGGGGATTTAGCTCAGCGGCATAAGTGCATGCCTGGCAAGCATAAGGTCATGAGTTCGATCCCTGGTACCAAAAAAAATAGAATAAACCAAGGAGACCAAACATAGCATCCCCCCGAGGGTCTGTTACTATGCCTGATCCCCAGCCTCAGCAGCTTCCTGCCCTGACCAGGTCCTAGGTATTTATTTCCAAGCAGTAGGGTAGGGCTGGGACTTTACCTGTAGACGTGCTCCTCCTCACCCACTCGGGAGCATGGAGAGCTGATGCCGTCCTGGGGGTTGGAAGCACTGGAAGTTTTGGCACTGGAGCTGTACACAGGTGACGGGGATGGAGGCTGCAGGAAGGAGAATGCTCAGAGAACTGTCCCAAGGGGAGGGAAAGGAATGGGGGACAGAAAAAAAAATGGGGGACAGGAGCAGCCCGAGTCATCCCCAGATGAGCTTCTGCTCATAGCCACCAGTTTCACCAGGGAATTTCCACAATCCGGCGATGACACTGGTGATTAATTCTTGATCACTGTCCCTGTCACGTGGTGGGTGGGAGGAGCAGCATCTGATTGGGGACAGCCAAATCCCCCAATCTATTCTCCCAATCTCATTTTTCCACTGGTTTCCCCAACCCCCTGCCAGATAAACTCCCTCTGCACCTTCCCCCTAACCCTCTAGGGATCTCCCAACCCGTCCCCATCTTACCTGCTGGTGGGTGAACCGGGAACTACTGGGCTGCCACTGGTCTAAGGGGTCAAGGACCGTGCCATTGAGAGCCTCGCTGGATGGGGGTGGAGGGACCGGAGGTGGCGCTGCAATCTCCTGGTAGGTGTGGTTTCCAGTTGGGTAGGAGTAGGGGGCTTCCTCGGACAAGAACACAGGTCGTTTGGAGATGTGGGAGGTAGTAGACTCCAAGTCTGCCAGCAGGGCGTCTGCAAAGAGAAGGCGCAGGGAGCAAGTGAGAGCCGGGCACCTGGGAACTTTCCAGGAGCAGTGCCCTGCCTGCCTACACCTCAAGAGCAAATGAGTACTTGGCTCCCGCCCCACCCATGCGAGAAATGACCAGCCTCAGGACAGAAAGCCACCAGTCCAAACCAGCCTGACCAAGAACCAGCTCCCAACACTGCTCTCTTCTCCCCAACTAAAGCTGAAGGTGCTCTGGAGGCTTGCTCCAGGCTGCTCCCCTGGGCTCTCCTACCTCTAGATGTCGGGTACTTGGCTCAGTGCTCCCACCGACAGGGCTGGGCTGCTGGCTCGTGCAACTGAGGAATGCCTGCCTGGAACTCTCAATCTGCAGGGCACCGAGGAGAATGGACGGGAGGGGCCCACGTCATGGGGAGGGGCCCGGGCAGTGCCAGGCCCTCACTGAACTTCCAAGAGCTAGGCTTTTCCAGCCTGGAGGTCAGAGGAGGCACATGTCCTCCTCACCAGGTACAAGAAGCAGAACCCCGAGCTCCACGCCCCTCTTGAAGCTCCAGGCTGAGGTAAGGTGTGTGGGGAGATGGGGGCTGGAATGAAGCTGGCGCGGTGGTCCCCACCCCCTCGGTAAGCCAGGGGCAGGACTGCTCCGCTGGCTGTTTCTGCAGAAGCCTGGCAAGCAGCCCAGCCCCAGAGGCTCCAGGGCCCCACTACTCTGCTTTTAACAGCAGCAAGGGAGCTGAACTGACCCTTGAGCGCAAGCCTTCATTACCCTGGCACCCAGCAGCCAAGAAGGAAACCTTGGGTCCCTCTGGTCTCCAAACCAGAAAGGTAGAACTGGAGGAGCAGAGGTGGGAACTCCTCCCCTTCTGGGACCCTTAACAGCCCCAAAGCCAACAACCCAGTCCCAGATGCAAAACCCTCATGTTCCTAGACCTGCTCACTCTTCTCTCCCTGCCGACTTGATGGACACCTGACCCTCAGGGCAATAATCATCAAAAAAGCAATGGCCGCTTTACTGCCATTTACTAGTAAGAGGCATAGTGGTAGGCACTTACATGTATAGTCACAGTTAATCCTCTTAATAACACAAAAGGCTGAAATTCTGATCTTCCCTTTAGAATTGAGGAAAGTGGACTTGGAAAAATAAAGACACTAGCCCCAGGTAACAAAGCTAACGACTTGCAGGAATGGATGACTCTTCAAAAGCTCCAAATCTGGGGCCCGGGATATAGCTCAGCAGCACAGTGTCTGCCTGGCAAGCATGAGACCCTAAGTTTGATTCCTGATACCCCGAAAAAAAATATGTCCTTAGACACAAATACCCAGCCTGAGAAAAACTGCTGTGACTGCAAGAAGATGCTGTATTTAAAGAATCCAACTTTCTAAATGTCAGGGACTCAAGCTTTGAAGCCTGCCAATACAATCTTTTCTTGCGGCCCTGTTCCCCTATCCTTACTCCTACTCAGAGGAGAGAAAAAGAAGAAAGGCCCTCATCCAGGCCTACGGGGCCATACCGTCTCCCAGAATGCTGCCTTGGCCACAAGGTACAGCCCGGCCCAGCCGCACCTACCCCAGGCTCCTGCCCAGATGGTCAGAGGCGATGCCTGTACCAAGGCCCAAGGTCCAAGGTCCCGGGTACTGGTTTCCTTCTTCTGAGGACCCCTTCTGCCTCCAGTCCTTTGGAGGAGTTCTAGCTTCCGGTCTCCAGCAAACCGGAACTAGAGGGAGTTGTTAGTATGTGTCTAGGTAACAGCAGAAAAGGAACCAGCGCCGAAAGCCAATCCCAGTGGCCCCTCCATTGCCACACCTGCTGCCTCGGCTCCACCCAATGTTCCCATTTCCCCTCTGTTCAACCCAACGAGGGCAGGACCCTCTTCCTGCACCTCCAGAACAGGCAACAAGTGCAACACTGGGCTCTGCACTCAGGTCTCTCACACTCAACTTTCTCTGTTCAGCATTTTGAACAAAGGAGTCCACTGCCCACTCACCAAATCCCCTAAACCCCCAACCTCTGGTGTGACTCCAAGTCAGGTTTATTGGTTTATGAATTGGATTCTCGTTCGTGATTCCTATAGGCTGTTCCCAACATGGATACCTATGCTGGTTAAACTACTAGTTGCAGGGTGCAGTCCTAGGACACAGAGACAAGAGACTGCTAGTCCTAGGCGTGAGCCAGACCGGAGTTCAAATTTCAGCTCCATCTACTATGTGCCCCCCAGCAAATCACCCAGCCTCTCTGAGCTTCAGTCTCTTCAATAAGCTGTGGCAAATAACTCTTACCCTACAATACGGGTATGAAGTTTACCAGGGATAGTGGAGAGCTGCAAGCACTGGGACTTATTTGCTTTGTGAAATCCTGAAATCCAAGGAAAAGGGTCTTTTCTGGCTTGAATATGGACAAGATGTGAACAGGGAAAATTTGATGGGAAAAATACAGTAATAAAATAAAATTCAAAGTGTAGCATGTGTTGATGTGAGGGAGAAGACATCATTTTCCAGTTTTCTCCAATCGCTGTCTGAGAGGAGAATCCCAAAAGCTACCTACAAAAGCCATGGGATCTCTGGTGTGACTTCCTTCTCTCCCTCTGTAGTCTTGCCTGGTGATCTGGAGAGGGGTTGATGTCACTGTTCCTCAAACTCCCTATAAAATGCCCAAGGGAGAGTCAGGAATATAGGAGCCACCTCAGGCATAGATGCTAAGCTTTAGTTTGGATTCCTGTGGCCGCAGATACCTGACATTTCCCCACAGGCTGCAAAATGGTTAAGGGCCAAAGTCTCCTCATGAGTTCAGCAAACTCCTCCCCTGGCTTGAATAAACAGAGCCACAAAGGAGTCACTTGTAGATATGGTCCTATTCCAGAGGGTTCCTTCAAATTTCAGCTAAAGCTATGGCCTTCTGCCCAGCTCTAAATACCTAAAGGCAAATTCAGAAATTCCTTATATTTGAGACAGGCATGGTGGTGCATGCCTATCCTCCCAGAACTAAGAGGCTGAGGCAGGAAGATTACTGTGAGTTTAAGGCCACCCTGGGCTACACAGTAAATTCAAGGCCAGGCAGAACTACATAGCAAAACCCTGTCTCCAAAACCACCAAAAGAAAACAAAGACAGCAAGAAAAAAATTCCTTCTATTCACATGCTAGAGACGGTGTTAGTTTGCTCTGGTCAGAGACCACCAGAACTCTCTAAGAACAGGAAATACACTTCCCTTCCTGTGGATAAGGAAGGCAGATTCCAGATACTCTGCCTGGAAATAGTTGGGGTCCTCGTTTAGGCCACAGGAGGTCTCTCAACTGTCACCATCACTCCACTAAGTTCATGGTCCAGACCTAAGACCATCTCAACTCAAGCCACCCTGTGGAAAGAAGCGCTCATGGGAGCTCTCATCCTCTTTTCAGAGGAAACCACTAGATTCTGAAGCTTTTTTTTTTTTCCTTCTTCTCTGAGGAAAATCAAGGTCACTGGATGAGACCAGAAAACCTGTGTGTATCTGGGATAGGCAGGCTGTCTCAAGGCTGGCAGCAGGCTGGGTGCAAAGTCCCCAGCCACCCAGGGACAGAGGCCAGGAAGGTATCACTGACCACCAGAGGGCACCATTGGCCTATCGGCTTCCTGCCATGGGCAATAACCAAAGGTAACCTGCAGTCTTGGAATTTTTTACCAGAGCTGGGAGAGACTCAGCGTCCTAACCATGAGCGCAACAAAGTTTCAATTCTGAGGGGAGGTGGTGGAACAAAAGGGACAGGGCAAGTACTAGGAGGAGCACAAGGCAGATGGAGGTACGACCTGACAGTGCCATGTAGTTTAAGGGACTGCTCAGTCCTAGGAGGCCACATGCTCTCACTTCTGGTGCTTTGTCTGAAAACTCAGTGCTTGGGACATCCCTGTGTCTATGCTAAGGCTGGGCCCAGTCAGAGCAATAGCTCGGGGCGGCAGCAGCAACTTTGAGCTGGGAGGCTGCCCTAGGGCAGGCACCTAGGCAGGAAAAGTCCTTCCCTGAGTTCCCAAAACTGACTGTAATCCTTTGCACAGGAGTGCAAGTTTAGAAGTTTACAAACTGGATTAAGATGCCAGGCATGGTGGGTACATAGCTATAATCCCAGCTGCTCTAGAAGCAGAACGACAGCAAGTTTGAGGCTAGCCTGGGCAGTCTGGTGAAACCTGGCTCAAAAAAGGCTGGGAGCCAGGTGTGTGGCTGCCTGCACAAGGCCCTGGGTTCAATTCCCAACAGCACCAAAAAAAAAAAAAAAAAAAACAGGATGCAAACAACCCTGGCCCACCACCTGCCTGAGAATTCTGGAGGGGCCGGTCTGCCGGCATTCCTAAGAAACGCTGCAGCTGCACCCCTCAAGTTCCTGTATCAGTCCTGAGGCACAAAGTAGAGATGAAGGGTCCCCTCATACTCTCAACGTGGGGCATGGGCATGACCCCCCCAACTGTCCTCTGGGAACCTAGGCTGACACACTGACACATATTGGGTTCACTAATGGATTCAAGGTAATCAATGAGCTGACAGTGGAGTTAGTGGCAGAGCTCATACTTAGCATGCAGGAGGTCCTGGGCTCAGTCCTCAGCAGAAAAAAAAAGAAAAAGAAAGAGGGGCTGGGGATTTAGCTCAGAGGCACAAGTGCCTGCCTAGCAAGCCCAAGGTCATGAGTTTGATCCCCCTACAAAAAAAAAAAGAAAGTGATCAATGGAATCTTCTACCCCCACCTTCAAGTAGAGCAAAGAAATAAGTCAGGGTTCTCTCACAAACTGAGGCTTCTTCCTCCTACCCAGGCCTGACCACCACTTGTCATGTGATAAAGACATCCAACTCCAGAGGCCTGGATTTGGACAGGTGCCAAGAGATGAGCTAAAGGTCCATCCAGGATGGCTCAAGTGCAGGAGAGGGGGAGGACCCAAGCTACTCCATTCTTTCCTCCCAGGCTCCAGGCTCTGGACTGCCACACTGCAACTTGCACAGGGGGACTCAGGGCCACACATACTGCTTGGTGGCTGAACCACTTAGATACATTGTTCCATGGCCCTTGTGCCTTCGTTCTCTTGCCTGCCCTATAGGAATGCCACCATTTTATACAGAGTTCGGATAAAACAAGAAAACAGGTACAGTACTGGCTTAGCACGGGGCTTGGAAGAGAGCATAGTCAGTAAATGGGAGATGCTCACAAACAATAGATCACTTCCCAGAGAAAGGTTCAGTCCCAGAAAAAATATCTCCTGTTCCATCCCACCCAAGGGTAAGGATGCTATAATCCAGGCCTGGGCCAGCATCAAGGGCACCCTTCTGGCCCAGAAAACATGCCTTAGGGAGAAGCCTCCACCACAGACCCCACAGCTTAGATGGGTATATGCAAGGCACTCAGCCAGCTTTCTCAACACTTCCCAGGATTTGCAGGATTCCCTGCTGGGACCCTTGCCACCTGGCCTACTCTGCTGACATCAGACTCCTCCAGCTATAGCTCCAGGCAGCTCTAGAAGAGGGATGGTCCTCTGACCATCAGGAAGGGCCCCTCATCATGCCTAGCTGAGGAGAGGCCCACAGCAAGCACATGTTGTTTTCAACACCTTTCTGCAGGTCAGTTTAACTCAGCTTTCATGACCCCAGGAGTGTTTGGCACAGCTTCCTCAAAAGCTGAGCTGACATGCTGGCGAAAGCAGCAGCACATGTCCCTTGAAAGCCCGAGCACAGGCGGCAAGGAGTCATGGCCTTCCCAACAGTCTCATGCCATGGCCTGCACCTGCCAAATGCTATGAAATCCAGGCAGACAGCCCCAGCTCTATAAGTCCCTCACCTGGTCCCTTGCCACCCAGAGGGGTCTGAGCAAAGGAGAGTCTGGGGACCCTGCTGGCCATCTGGGCAGCCTTGAAGGCCTGAGTGTCACAGAATCTTCAGGGGCCCCTTACAGCAATGCAAGCTCAGGGATGTAAGCAGTAAGCACCTAGGCTTTTCCTAAGGAAGGAGCTATGTAAACAGCAGGACCAGCTCAGGGATGGTCCCATCTGGGCCCCTTTGGTGAGACTCTTCCAGATTAGGAAGGCGTGCAGAGCAGGAAGGTGGGTCTCCCCACTCCCTTGGCCCTGTGTCCCTCCCCCTCCCCCAAGCCAGAGCACCGTGAGCAGTGAGCAGTTCCAGCAGAGGTAATCTAATCCATGGCAGGGTGCTTTTACTGGGTGAGTAACTCCCTAGGAATGGGGAGCTGGGTATATTTATCCTGATAACCGTCCTCCTCAGATGAGACGCAGATCCGTGGCCAGTAAGAGCCAGTCCACAATTAGGCCACATCTACTCTGCTACCCAGGCCAGAGACCTTAAGCCTGGACACTGACTAGGAACTCAACCTCCTGGAGGGGCCTTCCCTGCCAATTTGGGTTTTCGTCAGCTGTGTCCTCTCTAAGCATTAAGCTCCAGAGATCAGGGGCCCCAGCAGCTAGAATGAATGGCTGGGGACAGAGAAACTATGAAAAGGAGGAAGGGGAGGACAAGGAAGGAACAGTGAGCAGAGCAAATAGTCACCAGTGAGTGGAAGCCAGGCTGCCATGTTCCAGACCCAGCCTACAGGATACCCTGAACAGATCAGATAATCTCTCTGGATGTTTTTTCTATCAATAAAATGGGGACAGAATGCGATCTGTCCCCATTCCTGGCAGCAAACTCTGAGAAGGGGATATTATTATTATTATTATTATTATATATTCTATGAGTGAAATTTATATAGCACCTCTGAGCTCTTTGGGAGTTTGTCTCAATCCAAGATATTGCTATTATCTGAATCACAGACAAAACAGCTCCCCCTAAGAGAATGGATGAGAAGCGATCCATACTATAGTGTCATTTAAATATTTAATAACCATGCCTGGAGGTTAAGAAGACTCAGCCACCAATTCTCCTTCGCTGACTCATGCCTACTCAACAGGAACTGCCATTTTACTCCCACAGCCTGAAGGAAATGTGAGCTGGGGGTGACACACAGGAAACCAGGGGACAAGCCCAGAGAGTTTTTCAATCTGCCAGTGGAGGAAGAGAGCTGGCTGTCTGAATAAGGTGACTCCTTCCTAGCTCCCCATGTGCCGCAGGCTGATTTTCTGTCTGCTACCAGCCCTGCCTTGCAGAGGCTGACGCATGAGTACATAGGCAGGTTCACTTTCATTATTGGGTGCTTGGCTTACATCCAAGGTCACAGGGCACCGGTAACCAGAGATCTGAGAGAATAAAGGATGAAAGAACTCAAGAGGTCACGCTGAGCTCCAGGGAGAAGCCCAACTGTGCCAGGCTCCTTCTGCAGCAGGCACCTGGCACCACACTGGGCCCACAGAGCAGGCTTGTAGCTTTTCCATCTCACTGCTCTCTAGGAGACTATGCAGCAGCAGGTAAGAAAAGATTGAGGTGGCCCAGGTTCACTCTGAGCAGGCACACTTCTGGCCCAGTGACAGGCCCAGCCCACAGTACAGCAGTTTCCTACCATAAAGAACTTAGTCTCTGGGCCAAGATCAGCGGGCCACTCCCTCCCTGAGATGTCCCAGAATATCAAGAAGGTATTTCCTTAGTCAGATTTCATCCACCTCTTTAGATCACCCAGAGATTCTGGACCTTTTAAGGTCAAGTTGAAGGTACCACTCCAGGCCTGTCCCACAGCTCCTTCAGTGGGTAAAACACAGATTCACATACAAACAGACAGACGGCCTCATGTCCTAGAAATGTCCTCAGCTGTCCCAAAGCAGTTCCAGTCTCTTCCTGAAATCTGGGCTCCTCCAGGCAAGGGGATCTGTTACAGAGCAGGGCGGCTCCCTGGGCCTCTTCCCCCTGCTAATCACCAACAGAGGTTAGGAGGGGCTGAGTCACGTGGTGGCCCATGGAGACCCGAACAAAGAGTTCAAAAGTTTGCCTGTTCCTGGGATGAGCAGTAATCTTTTCCTGATGTTTGTGGACTTCGCGGCACTAATAACCCACTCTGCTTATCAAGGTCTGATGGATGAACTCAGCCCAAGACAATCTGAAAACACGCCCTTTTCTCGGGAAGCTGGATCATTTCCTGAATCGGCTTTTGCTGGCCTAACTTCCCAGGTTCTCCATCCTAAAGTACCTTTAACTGCTCTCCCCCTTCCAGTTCCCGCATGTAGCATGGTCCCCATGTCCTCCATGGATGCTTCTGGTACAGGCCGCCTCACATCCCCATTCCTCCTTTTCTTCTCAGTACCTGCAGCCGACAGCATGGACTGGCACCCGAATCCATGCTTGGTCCCTTCCTGAACTGTTCGCAGCCCTCCTCTGGGTTTCCCCAACTCTACCCCTTACCACAGATACTATCCATTTGAACTCTTGGGAACCCCACCTCTTGTGTGTGTGCCCCACACTTCACTCTCACTTCTCTACTCTACTGCAGGCTCTGTGTGAACAGGAACCTCCTCCCCCTCCTGGATCCCCTCAGCATCACACTCTTACAGGCCTGAATGATGTGTGCTAAACAAGGATACAAGAGTCACAATTCATCTTCAGATCTGCAAGTACCTTATATAGAAGGGCACTGTATTTGCATGTAGCTTATGTACTTATAACTAATAAATTTACTTGAGAAAAAAACCTCACTATGTTTGTTGCCTAAATTGGCCTTGAACTCAAGATCCTCCTGCCTCAACCTCCTAAGTAGATGAGACTACAGGCATATGCCTTCGGGGCCTGGTCCCTCCATTTACTTTAAACCATCCCTAGATTGCTTGTAATACCTAGTACAATGTAAATGCTATGTAAATAGTTGTTACGCTGTATGATTTGGTATATGTTCAATACAGATATCACTTTTTAAAATATTTTCTTCCTTTTCCTTTTTTTTTTGTTTTAAGGTAAGAGTCTAGGGGCGGGCAGGGTCTCCCTCTGTAGTGCAGACTGGCCTTGAATTTGCTTATGTATCCCAGGCTCTGGAGTGCTGGGATTACAGTTATGTGCCACCACAACTGGTGAGATACAGTCTTGCTATGTACTCCATGACGGTCTTAAACTATGTAGCCAGTCTGGTCTCAAACTCATCACCTCATTTCTCTGAAGTCCTGGGATTATCTCACCCTACTTTTTAGTAATCTCCAATCTACAGCTGGTTAAATCTGCAGGTGTGAGATACACAGGAAGAGTGAGCCAGCTACTCTCACCCACTGGTTCTTTCTGCTACAGAATAAAGGCAGAACTCCTAGGACTGACAATCTGGTCTTGAGCCTCTTCTACACCCCCTCAAACTGGTCCTCACTCCCTGGTCGGGCCCCTCCTAGCCTCTCTTCTCTTTTCCTGGTTGTGTGATTTTATCTGCAACACTGGTACCACCATCTTTCACCTGGGCTGCCTGTACCACCAGGGCACAGAGGAGGCCACAAGTACGGGAAGCCACCTCACAACAACCAAGAGGGTTAGCTTAGCTCACAGTTTCAGTACCTGGTCGGTAGGTTCCATGGCAGGAACATCACGGAGGAGGAAAGGTCTTTGGTTCATGGTGGCTGGGAAGCAAAGCACACAGCAGTACCAGAGAGGAAAGGGGCCAGGGACCAGGTAGGGACCCCAAGGCCACGTCTCCATGCCCGGCCCAGACACACCCAAAGTGGGTTTCACCAATCCATGGGGTGGATCCCAAAGCCCATCAAACTGACACACCACCCTAACCGTTGTATCTTCTTAGGGTCAAATTTACATGGGCACAAGACATTTAAATCACTGTCTTAAGGCTAAATTCTAGAGCCAAATACAAAATGCAAGTAAGACTGTAAGACACAAGCTTCAAAAACATTTCTTGGGGCTGGGGATTTAGCTCAGCAGCATAAGTGCCTGCCTTGCAAGCACGTGGTCGTGAGTTCGATCCCTGGGACCAATTTAAAAAAAAAAAAATTTCTTGAGCTTGTACTTAGGGACTCTGGTGGATGGCTTTACACAGTACCACAAAGTCCCCCTAAAACACATAAAGCCACCCCTGTCCAGATCATAGATGTGGCTGCCGTGGTATCACTGGGGAATAGGACAGTCACACATCTCTTTGTATGCCTTTCTAGCATCCCACTAGCCTGGCAGTGTTGTATAGTGAAAAGAAAAGGCCTCCTAATCAAGATGGGATGGCTTCAAATCCACTAGCCCAGTGACTATTTACTACATTACTCTGGGCTTTAGTTTACTCCCACACCTCATAGAGTACATGGTGAGCAATGATGAAAAAATATGCAAAAGCTATCAGGGTGCCTGGGGATAAAATAGATGTGTGCCTCCTACTCTGACACAGAGGAGACACTCAGTAAATAAATCTGCATCACTGATTTTCATCCCCCTGGGGAGGAGAGAGGGAGGAGCTGGAGCCAGGGACTGCAGCCAGGGATCCTGGGAGCTGTGACAAGTCGTCACTAACTTGGGCCTTCTTGCTGAGCAAACCACTGACCTCACCCCTCTATGCCTGGGGTTCATTCCAAGTCCTCCTTGGAGAACATCAGCTGAGTCCAGAAGCCTCCGACTCACTGCGGCACAAGAGCAGAAGCAAGACAGAGAAGCTGTAGGGTCTCAGCACCCTCTCCCATTTCTACCACCTGCTGAGAAGTCACGGTTGGCTGAGATTTCTGCAGCCTCAAACCTGAACCCTGAATTGTGACAACAGAAGGAGCTAGCCAAGATCCATGGAAGCCTCCAGAAGGGGTTGAGTCTTAGAGAGAGCAGCCTCTCAGAGAGGCCAAAGCAGACTGGCATGGCAGCAAGCAGCTCAGGAAGCAGTGCACAGGAGTAAAACAACACTTCCCTAGCGAGCCTGGCCTCATGACCTCGTTGCACAGACCAAGACACAAAGGCTCAGGGCTGTCCAATGAGAGCACTCTGCAGGCAAGAGTTCCACATGAGGACAGCTCTGCTTACCTGCAAAGCTCATCCCAGGACACCCAGTGAGAGAAGGGGGACCGTACAGCAGCCAGCCCTCATTCCCGCTATTACCACTCTCCACTTCCATGGCACTGACCTGAGTTCCCTGGAGAAATCCAAGGAACTGGGCCATCAGGATGTGGCTGCACCACTGCCAACTCTGGTGCATCTTCTTTGCTCCTTTTCCTCACTCTCTGCCTCAGGTGGGGTCCTGCGCCACAGATGCACCCCTAGTGGTAGCATGTGGAGCTAAAGAATTCAGAGACGGCCAGGAGGCTCCAGGTTGTAGCCTAACTTACTGCCGTCCCAGGTAGGCTTGCCAGGAGTGTTTTCCTCCTGTGTTCTACTCATACCGCTGCTGCTCTCATCTGAGCACAGAGATACGTGAAGGGGCTGCCCCAGGTACCAATCTGTGACCTCAAAGTGGTGGCATGAGAATCATCAGGAGACTAGCGGGCAGGCAGAATTCCAATGTACACAACAAGCCAGCCACTTTAGGGAGAGGGAGAGACAGAGACAGCTGGCCCCGATGACGCAGTCAACCTAGACATTCCTGCAGCAGACAGACACGTGCCTCACCCCAGGACTAGCTCCACTAACCAAAAGACTAGGGACTTCTGGGTTTGTCCCTCTGTGAATGCTGTGCCATATCTGGGAACAAGAGGCTGTCAGAGAACACAAGTACACTGGAGAAACACTGGAGCCTTGCCCCTGGTCCTCAAGCCTGGTACACAATCAGCCATGAGGTGTACCACCAAGCATCTTTAGCTAACAATCATCAAAAGTACAGACTTGTGCAACTGATTTGCTTTTAGTCTTGAGATAATCAGCTGCAGTGAGTTCAAATGACTCTATGGCCATCGGTCCTACCTATCTGTGTCTCAATGAGTTTTCCTGAGAGAAGGCTGGGAAGGTGAACAGAACCCCAAACACGCCGTAGGGCACTGATTGTGCAGGGATTTGAAACTGCTATCTCAGATAGCCAGGAACTCTGAGAATAAGGAGAAGGGGGCAGAGCAGCACAACCAGCTGCCCCTACAGTACTTCCCCAGTTGACTCTCAATTACATTTTCACTTCCCTAGAAGCATTGCCACCATCCAGCCCTGGGTTTCTCGGTTGCACAAGCTTTGGCAGCCATCTGCTGAGTTCAAGGCTCCAGGAAATGCTGGGACCCCTTGACAGCTGGTGTCACCACAGACAGTTGGCACCTCCTGAATAAGGCCCCATCCCACAGACAGAAGCTCCAAGTCTCACCCCAGTTCCCCCACCCCCAAGCCCCCACACTTGCTCATGGGTGGCAGACCTGACCCAGCATCCTGGTGGGATG
>PVJX010018207.1:0-36949 GCA_004027295.1 Dolichotis patagonum
GAATACCGAGGGAAGTATCAATTATGATGTTCTTTTACAACTAAAATCATATTGTAAAAAAGAGGAAAAATGGTTAGAACTATACAGTATGTTAAAATTTTCTTTGCATTAAAAGATAATTTTTATCTATGCTCCAGGTATAATTATAATCCTTATGAGACTACTTCCATTCATAAGTCTCTTTCTCTCAGTGACTTAAAGCAAATTAAGCTAGAACTAGGAAAGTTTTCAGATGACCCTGATAAATTCATTGATGTCTTTAGAAGATTTACTCAGATATATAAACTAGATTGCAAAGATGTAATGTTACTCTTAAATCAAACATTGACTTCTAGTGAGAGAGAGGCAACATTACAAGCTGCTATTGCCTTTGGAGATAAATATCATATTCTTACTTTTAAAAGACCAGAAGATAGACAGCCAGGGGAACCACCAGTTCCCACTGGGGTGCAAGCAGTTCCTACCCAAGACCACAAGTGGCCTGCCAATAACACAGGAGATTGGAACAGGAGACATTTTCAAGTGTGTATTATTGAAGGTCTAAAAAAGACAAAAACCAAGCCTTCTAGTTACTTTAAATTGTCAGCTGTTTCTCAAAAAAAAGGTGAAAACCCCTCTGATTTCTTAGATCATTTATCAGAGGCAATAATTAAACATATGTCTATAGATCCTGATTTGATAGAGGGACAGATTTTGCTTAAAGACACGTTTATTACTCAGTCAACTCCAGACATTAGAAAAAAACTACAAAAGATGGCTTTTGCTCCAGATAGTTCACTTGATACTTTAGTAAAAGTTGCCTCCTCAGTATTTTATAACCATAATGAGGAGAAGGCCAAGAAGGGAAAACAAACAGACCGAGAAAAAGCTGCTGCTTTTGCTGCAGCTTTAAGAAAAATAGACCCTAGGTCTGATTCTCAGGGCTCCCAGAAGAGCTCAATGATAATTACCTGCTATCGCTGCCAGCAGCCAAGCCACCTTAAGAGGGACTGCACTTAGAAGCCTCCTGGGCCATGCCCGACTGTAAAGGTGACCACTGGAGGTCGGACTGCCCTCTGAGGCCAAGGCCCCAGGGTTCAGACCCATCCTATCAGTTGGTCCAGCAGGACTGAAGGGTCCCGGGGGCACTCACTGCCCTCTCCCTCTGGCCAGACTATCATCTCCACAGAGGAGCCCCGGGTAATCATGACTCTGTAGGGGAAAAAAAACCCAGCCTATTGCTGGATACTGGGGCAAGCCTCTTGGTCCTTCTTTTCAATCCTGGCCTTTCTTCTAGTTGCCACACAGCAGTGAAAGGAGTCACCGGTGAGGAGGTAATTCGGTACTTTTCACAACCGTTAGGCTGTAACTGGGATGGTTTTCTTTTTACACATTCACTTTTTTTTATTATTATTAATTTGAAAGAGAGTAAAACAAAAGGGGGCAGTACAGAGCAGATCAGAACAGGACAACATAGGCAACACAGTACTTTACATTAAGACAACTGGACATCAACAGTAGCTAACACCGTATCTCTTACTCTGCTATAGTTGAGCATAGTTTCAAATACAATAATATCAAACATAACACAATAGTATAAAGCCATGCATAGAGTGAAAGAACTACAGGGCTTTCTGAACCGAATAACAGAAAATGATCAATGGGTACTATAATATCTCATTTTCGATAAAAAAAAATTTAGTTTGAACTATCATACATATTAGAGAATGTCCCATGTACTGCTGAGAAGAAGGTGTGGAATTTGAATACACATTCACTTTTTATTATGCCTGAAAGTCCAGTTCCCCTCTTAGGAAGAGATATTTTATCATGTCTAAATACTGTGACCAGCCATTCAAATAAAGACATGTTCTTCCTTAAGTCCCACCACCTTCTTGCCAAAACGGGAGGAAAAAATTAAAATTGATAAACATGACTGTGAACAGGTAATTCTTCATACACATGCAGCCAAAAAAGACTTATTAGTCACCCTGCTTACTGACCCAGATTTAACCCTCTTCTGCAATGGCAGCTCCTTCATGAAAAAGGGAAAAAGACAGGATATACAATGGTAACTCTTAAAAGTGCCTCACACCTAGAACCAGTGTTCAACTAGCAGAGCTCATAGCTCTGACCAGAGCCCTACAACTCAGCAATGGGCAAAAGGCCAGTATTTATACTGATTCTAATTATGCTTTCCTAGTATTATATTTAAAAATTACCTAACAGCCACTGATCTTCTGTAAAATATAAGGACATAGGTGATCTTTTATACAGGCTGTCCTTCGAAATCGGATGGCATTAGATGTTCTAACAGCAGCACAGGGGGGTCACTTGTGCAATTGTAAAAACTAAATGCTGTGTATACATTCCTGACTCTTCTGCTAATGTCTCAGTAGCTATTCAAAACACTAGACAAATTAACAACTTGTCAGACTCTGAGATTCCCTAGACCTTGTTTTTCTCTTTATGGAAAGCAATTACTAGTTCCTCTTGGTAAAAATCTCTGCTAACTAGACTCATAATCATGCTGTTGATTTTATTCTTTGGTCCATACATATTTAACTGTTTCTTTGGCTTTCTTTCCTCCAGAGCTAGAGCTGTGTGCATACCCAAGATGCAAATGGCTGGTATCTATCAAGGGCCTCTAGACAGGATCTCTGCAGAAGTATCTCTAACTGCTGTTCAAAAACTGCGACCCTGTTCAGCTCGAAGAAGTTTGTGATCGGTCATCACCCCTTTCTTCTCATGGCAATTCGGGTTACTTCTGCAGAGGGGGGAATATAGCAGGCAACTGGGTTAGTCAGAAATATTATAGGCAGTCAGATAAAATTGGGTCCTCAATAGAGCCAGTGCTGACACCTGGAAACTACAGGGAGGGCAGACACCTCTTGCTGTGGACCAGGCCTCAAGACAAAGGATCAAACAAATGAATCCACATCCTAAAGACTGATATTCTAATTAGTTCCCTCTCACCCTGAGTCACTATCCCATCCTTCTAGGGGAAAGGTCACAGCTCCAAGAATGTCTGCTTGCTACGTGATTTGCTTTCCCATTTGTCCCTAATGTAATCAATTTTACCTGAACTATTGACCTTATTGGCTAACTAAAGTTATGTCCCACCTTATGCCCATCTGCTTTGTGAGCTCCCAGTCTTTCCCCCACCTTGAGCCCATGGTTTTACTCTATGAAAGTCCCTGGAAAAGACAGAGTCCTGGGCAACCCACTCAGGACCCCCTTCTGTCTCTCTCCAGACAGAAGCTTCTTGTCAATAAAGATATTCCACTCTTCACCTCTGTTGTTCCTAAAATTCATTCTTTGATTTTAGAGAACACAAACTCAGACATAGTAGGTCTGGAGTTTCATTCTCCTATATCAGTAAGATTCAACCAGAGTGAAAAAAGTTCCTAGGTGGAGAGGGAACTTTGCAAGAAAGTATGCCATGAATAAGAGGGAGTGAACAGGGAAAACACACTCTTTTCATGAATAGATATTTATAGTGCATTTATCCAAGAATAAAACGGGTTAAGTTTTAGCTGTTACAGAGTTTGCTGAGGCTAAATCCTTAGCCTCAGGGATAAGTCATCATCACCAAAGGCATTCAGAGCAAAACAAGCCCAGGAAAAGCCAGACCACAGAAATCTACCTAGATAATTATAGATTTTAAAAAGAGTTTATAATAGAGAAGAAACTGTTTCTTTTTTTTTTTTTTTTTTTTTGGTACTGGGGATCGAACTCACGACCTTGCACTTGCCAGGCAGGCGCTTAAGCCGCTGAGCTAAATCCTCAGCCCAAGAAACTGTTTCTGTTGAGGTTTTTTTTTTTTTTTTTTAAGTTTGGGACCTAGTAAAATCAGTGTTAATGATATAGAGGAATGAAACTTCCAACCTACCATGTCTGCAAGTTCATGTTCTCTAAAATTGAAGAATGAATTTTAGGAACAATGGAGGTTAAGAGAAGAATGTATTTATTGAGAGAAGGAAAGCTTCCATCTGAGAGACAGAAGGGATCCCGAGCGGTTGCCAAGGACTCTGTCTTTTCCAGGGACTTTTATAGAGCAAAATCATGGGTTAAGACAGGTTCAAGGTGGGGGAAAACTGGGAACTCACAAGGCACATGGGCATAAGGTAGGACATAACTATAGTTAGCCAATAAGATTAGTAGTTCAGGTAAAATTGGTTAAATTGGGGACAAATAGGGAAGCAAGTCACATAGAAAGTGGGCATTTTTAGAGTGCCATGACTCTTCCCTAGGGGGTTGGAATGGCAACTCCTGGCTTCCTCAGGGTGATAGGGAGCTATTTATAATATCAGTCTTTAGGATGTAGATGCATTTGTTTGATCCTTTGTCTTGAGGCCTGGCCCACAGCAGGAGGTGTCTGTCTCCCCCACAGTTGCAAGGTATCTGGACTTTTGCACTGATTCCTTTGAGGACATAGCCCTGTCTCACTGCCTGTAATATTTCTAACTAACTCAGCTGCTGGCAACAATCCCCCCATCTGAAGAAGTAACCCAAACTGCCATGAGCAGGTAATGGGCAGTGACAGATCTAACTTCTTCAAGCTGAAGAGGGTTGTAGTGGTTGAACGGCAGTCAGAGGTACTTCTGCAGAGATCCTGTCTAGAGGCCCTCGATAGACACCAGGCATTTTCATCTTGGGTAGGCACACAGCTTTAAGTCTGGAGGAGACAAAGCCAAAGAAACAGTTAAGTATGTATGGGCCAAAGAATAAAATCAATAAGGCAATTATGAGTATAGTTAACAAAGGTTTGTACCAAGCGGGACTAGAATTAATTCCCATAGGGATAAAGTCCAGGGAATTTTAGAATCTGACATGTTGTTAATTTGTTGTCTCATGTCTTGAATAGCTACTGAGATATTAGGAGAAGAATCAGGAATGCATACACAGCATTCAGTTTTTACTATTGTATAAGTATTCTCTTGTGCAGCTGTTAGACTGTCTAATGGCATCTGATTTTGAAGGACAGCCTGTAATAAAAGATCATCTATCTCCTTATATTTTATAGGAGATCTATTGGCTGTTAGGTAATTTTTTTATATGGCTGCATGAGCATGTAATACTAGGAAAGCATACTTAGAATCAGTATAAATATTGACCTTTTGTCCTTTGCTGAGTTGTAAGTCTCTGGTCAGAGCTATGAGCTCTGCTAGCTGAGCACTAGTTCCAGGTGTATATAAGGAGCTTTTAAGAGTATGGTGTGAAGTTACTACTTTATACCCTGCTTTTTTTTTTCTATCTTCCATGAAGGAGCTGCGATCACAGAAGAGGGTTAAACATGGGTCAGTAAGCAGGGTGTCTAATAATTCTTTTCTGGTTGTATATGTATGAAGAATTACTTGTTCACAGTTATGTTTATCAATCTCGCTTTCTTTCTCCTGTTCTGGCAAGAAAGTGGTGGGATTTAAGGAAGAATATGTCTTTATTTGAATGGCTGGTCCTTCTAGAAGTAGAGCCTGGTATTCAAGAAGCTGGTTGTCATACATCCATAGATTTCCCTTGGAAGAAAAGAATCCTGCTCTTTGTGAGGTGTATATACAATGAGATCTTTGCCTAAAGTCAGCTTGGATGCCTCTGGCAATGAGAGCTACAGCTGCCACAGCTCTAAGGCAGGCAGGTCATCCCTCTGCTACAATATCTAATTCATGGCTCAGATACCCTATAGGCTGTTGAGCAGATCCTGCATAAGCACTCTCAAAGCCAACCCCACCTCTCATCTACATTTATATTGAAATGGTATACTGTGGTAGGCTCAGGGTGGAGACCTCGGAAGTGTTTGTGAAAGCTTCTGGAATGCCGCTTGGGAATCAGGTTCCCAGCATAAAATATGGGTATCTGTCTTTGGGTATCTTTTATAAGTTGACAGAGGGATCCTCTAATCTCCCCATATCCTGGTATCCAAAGGCGGCGAAAGCCTGTAACTCCTAGGAATCCCCTTAGCTGTCTTGAGAGAATGGGTTTAATTTTTTTTCCATACTCTTTGGGCCCCTTTAAATATGATGAGGCCTAAATATTTTACCTCAAGACAGCAAAGTGGTGCCTTGGATTTAGAAACCTTATAACATCTATCTGCTAGAAAGTTTAGCAGAGCACATATGCCTTGGCTATAGAGCTCTTCTGAGGGGGCACATAACTGTATTTCATCTACATATGGCAAGATTGTGACCTGGAAAAACTCAAAACATGCCAAGTCATGGGAAAGCACTTGTCTAAAAAGATATGGGCTATCTCTGAACCCTTGGGGGAGCACAGTCCATGTCAATTGAGATGTTTGGTCCTGTGGATTTTCAAAAACAAAAAGAAACTGAAAATCTGTATGTAAAGGAATGCACAAAAAGGCATCTTTTAAATCTAACACTAAAAACCAACCAGCATCTTCTGGGATCTGAGAAAGGAGAGTGTATGGATTGGGTACCACTGGGTGAATGGGCACTACTGCCTCATTTATCAATCTAAGGTCCTGTATCAACCTCTGTTTCCCATTGGGTTTCTGAATTCCCAAGATTGGAGTATTGCATGGATTATTACAATGCTCAAGTAAACCTTGTGCCTTTAGATAATCAATTATGGGTATCAATCCCCTCCTAACTTTGGGTCTTAAAGGATATTGTCTGTGATGAGCAAAAATAGTAGAGTCTCTTTGATGCATCTTTACAGGAGCAGCTCTTATTGTATTATCTATTCTACCTTTAGTTGTCCATACTATAGGATTTATTTCTGTCTTCACAAGGGAAAGGCAGCGTACTTGACCTGGGTGCATATATATCACAGTATTTAGACATGATAAGATATCTCTTCCTAAGAGAGGAACTGGACTTTCAGGCATAATCAAAAGTGAATGTGTAAAAAGAAAACCATCCCAGTTACAGCCTAACGGTTGTGAAAAGTACCGAATTACTTCCTCACTGGTGACTCCTTTCACTGATGTGTGGCAACTAGAAGGAAGGCCAGGATTGAAAAGAAGGAAGAGAGGCTTGCCCCAGTATCCAGCACTAGGCTGGTTTCTTTTTCTTCTATAGTCGTGATTACCCGGAGCTCCTCTGTGGAGATGACAGTCCAGCCAGAGAGAGGAGGCAGCAGTGCCCTGGTGCCCTTTAGTCCTGCTAGAGCAACTGATAGGATGAGTCTGAACCCTGAGGCCTTGGCCTCAGAGGGCAGTCCGACTTCTAGTGTTCACCTTGCAGTCAGGGCATGGCCCAGGAAGCTTCTGAGTGCAGTCCCTCTTAAGGTGACCTGGTTTGTGGGGGCAATAGCAGGTAAGTCTCATCATTGAGCTCTTCTTGAAGCCCCAAGAATCAGACTTAGTGTCTGATTCTCTTAAGGCTGCAACTAAGGCAGCTGGTTTTTTCTCAGTCTCTTTGTTTTCTCTCCTTGGCTTCCTCTTCATCACAGTTATAAAATACTGAGGAGAGATGTTTTATTAAAATATCAAGTTAACTATCTGGAGCAAAAGCCATCTTTTGTAGATTTTTTTTCTAATGTCTGGAGTTGACTGAATAATAAACTATCTTTAAGCAAAATCTGTCCCTCTATCAAATCAGGATCTAAAGAAGTATGTTTTATTATTGCCTCTGATAAATGTCAGAAGGGTTTTCACCTATTTCCTGAGAAATAGCTGACAATTTAAAATAACTAAAATGCTTGGTTTTTGTCCTTCTTAGAACTTCAAGAATACGTATTTGAAAATGTCTCCTGTTTCAATCTCCTGTATTGCTGTCAGGCCACTTGGGGTCTTTGATAGGAACTGCTTGTGCCCCAATGGAAACTGGTGGTTCCCCAGGTTGTCTATCTTCTGGCCTTCTAAAAGTAAGAATATGATATTCATCTCCAAAGGCAATAGCAGCTTGTAATGCTGCCTTTCTCTCACTAGAAGTTAAATGTTTGGTTTAAGAGTCACATTACATCTTTCTAGCCTAGCTTATAGGTCTGAGTAAATCCTCTAAAGACATTACTGTACTTATCAGAGTCATCTGAAAATTTTCCTAGTTCTAGCTTAATTTGCTTTGAGTAACTGAGAGAAAGAGACCTATGAGTGGGAGTGGTTTCATAACTATAATATTATAATTATACCAGGAGCATAGATAAGAATTATCTTTTAATGCAAAGAAAATTTTAACATAATGCAGTTCTAACCATTTTTCCTTTTTCTTACAGTGTGATTTTAGTTGTAAAAGAACACCATAGTTAGTACTTCCCTCTGTATTCCATTTTGGTTCTAGGGGGTAGGTAGGCCATATACTCCTGCAGAGAAATACCAATTGGCTCTTTTTCAACATGGAAGGGTCAAACATCTTCCAGTGCTTAAGAATGCATTCCAAAGGAGTAAGGGGCCTTGGCATTGTGTTGCCCATGCCTGTAATGTAAAAGCAAGGCATAAGTATGAAACATTTTTGTACCTGGGCATTTATCTCAGGACCTTTCACTGAGCTACAAATCATATTGAGCTATCTAGTTATGCAAAAAAGGAAATAAAATAAGGCCTTCCTTTTTATTCCTATCTGCTAAATGCTCCCTAGGCATCCCTTGGGTTGACACTGCTCCAGAGCAGGTGGATGCCTTCTAGAGTGAATGGAAGATAGATCCTGTCAGCCTATCCACCCTCAGCCTGGTGTGCAATCCTATCCTCCTAGGTAGTTCATGAACTTTGTTTCCATAAGGAATGCTTAAAGAAGGAAGCATAACTTTGTAATAAACTACTACTTTGTATATATTGGAAGTAGAATGCTTTTCAGGTTGTAAAGTAACTCTCCTCTAGAGATAGGCAGAACAATTGACTGGAGGAGCTTTGCCCCATGCACTGGGCAAAGGAGTCTCCAGACATTTGTCTCCCACTTAATTACCTAGGTAACCTTTTCTAGTAACAGGATAAGGCTATACTTTATTTAAATTTATATGTCTTTGAAGCTCACAGGTTAAATTTGTAAATTATCATCTAGCAATCACATTTTACCAGCTGGTAAAGGCACAGAAAAGAAAAGGTTATTACCCTTAATTAACATATGTAAGGCACAAATGTAAATCCTTTCCTACTAGCTGCTGTGAAATATAAACAACTGCTGTAAACTACTTCAGTCTAATATCTGAAAGGGGGTAGTCTAAGTGATCTGAAAATCCACTAAAAAGCTTAGAAATCACATGGTAGAAAAGTGGAGATTTTCAGTGGTCATGAGCAAATGTTCACTGAGGAACTTTTGGCTGTCCACCAGAGAGTTGCCTGGCCAGGAACCCTCAGTTCTCAGTTTTTGGCTCATTGACCAGAGATCAGTCTCCAGAAAGGAATACAGCTGTCTGTCTGGCCAACATTCCATTGACTCCATTGGCCACTGGCTTCAGTGGGGATTCACCAAACAGATGCTGGGGAGACCTGTCTTCTGCTTTTAAGGGTGGCAGCTTCTATAAGAGCAATTAGTTAGCTGGCAGAATAACCACTGTTTTTCAAAATTCTATAAGGGATAGTTAAAAGCCAGAGCAAGACCATTACCTATTGCTCTATGAATTTACAATACAGGTTTTAAAGTCCACAACTTGAGAGATTGGAGAGCCTCCTTATTCTAATGTGTTTAGGACCCCTTTGTGTGCTGCTTTGGGGGATAGCTTCTTCCACTGTCATAGGAAATTGGTTCTCCCCACTGTCTCTCAGGACACAAAGGAGATTTTCCCAGAACACTGAGCCAGGACATGACTGTTATATGTGTTCTCCTGGATGGGCACAATTCCAACCAATGTCTCATCTGACCCAGAGACGGGCTATGTGTCCTTTATCTAAGATGACTTCCCTGTCTTCGGCGTTAGCAAATGCTCATTTTCTATGGGCTTAACTAAAAAGCTAAAGGTTTGAATAGTCCAGAGTTTTTTTCTAATTTTACATGCTTCTATAAGGAAAGTAGAAAGTGGGAAATGAGTAGAAATAAAGTCAAAGGTGGGAAACTGAAGCAGAAAAGGCCTGACATTTCCTCTAGAATATAGAGGAGGATCAGAGCCTGTCTGTCTCAGTGAAACCTGCCCTCCAAGTCTTAAGTCCGGCCACCAGCCTAGTGCTGTTTAAATGGTAGAAGGAGTCCTGGTGTTTATTGTAGGCATGTACATTTTCTAAGTCTGAGCTAGATTTCTATTTAAGAGAACCATTTTACAGAAGTTTACATTAAAGCCTGTCAGAGCTGTTTTAATATTTTTTCTCTAGTGCTATTGCCTAAATACAGTCAAGCAAGGAGTACCAATAATTTTAGCAACCAATTGAAATTTAATTTGTACAAAAAACAAAATAATAATAATATACCATCAAAGAAATATCATAACTTTATAAATTTCATATATTTTAACTTAGATTTACAATATTTTAATAAGGCTATATGAGACAAAGCAATTAAAACAATGGGCAAATAGTAAGCAATTATCACAATGAGTTATAAATAACTGGCAAAGACAAAGCAAAATTTGAAGCATAAAAATTTGTTACCTAAGTGAGTCCCAGTCCAGAGTCTATGAAACAAAAAGAAAACTCTCACCTCTGTCCAGTGATCTCGGTGGAAGACCTCCAATGAAACTCCAGTGAAGACCCCCAGAATGAAACTCCCAACCTACTATGTCTGAGTTCGTGGTCTCTAAAATCAAGGAATGAATTTTAGGAACAACAGAGGTGAAGAGTGGAATATATTTATTGAGAAGAAGCTTCTGTCTGGAGAGAGACAGAAGGGGGTCCTGAGCGGGTTGCCCAGGACTCTGTCTTTTCCAGGGACTTTTTTTTAAAATTAATTTTATTTTATTTTAAAAGGGGAGTAAAATTAAACACAACAGAACAGAACAGAATGGGACACAAGAAAGCATAAATTTCAAAGTTAGACAACCAGAGATCTTCACTGTCATATTGTCTCTTGTTTTCTTCCAAATGGTTGTCCTTATCTTTGCATATGGAGAGCTCATACTAAATAACATAGCCAATCTTTTCACAAGATGTGTAGTTCACTAGCTCACACTTGCTAGGCAGAGGGGAGGGGGAGGGGGGACACAGGATGGGGGACAGGACACGTGAGATGTCTGATTCTCAGCCCACATGCAGGCAGGATCTCAGTCACCCCCCAGAGATGACAAGAGTTCGTTGTTCTCCCGGCACCCCAAGTCAACCGCACAATGCAGGTCCCAATGCGCCAGGATCTCTCTCCTTCAGGCTGCTGAAAGTCTGCCACACTCTCAGCTGCCCCCAGAGAGGCGGGGAGTTCCTTGTTCTCGTGGCACCCCGAGTCAACCTCATGGTGAAGGTCCCGAGGTGCCAGGGTCTCTCCCCTGCAGGCTCCCTAAAGTCCGCCATACTCACCTGCTATTTCTTTCTGATGAATTAATTGACCATTCCATTTCCAAAGTTCTGAAATGGCCAGCAGACCACAGAAAGAATTCTCTTTAGGCTCCTGTTTGAAACCAGCAGCTACAGCAATCTGCTGGCCTTGCTTCAGGGCCATTCCAGGGACTTTCATAGAGTAAAACCATGGGTTCAAGGTGGGGGAAGACTGAGAACTCACAAAGCAGATGGGCATAAGGTGGGACATAACTATAGTTAGCCAATAAGGTCAATAGTTCAGGTAAAATTGATTACATTAGGGACAAATGGGAAAGCAAATCACGTAGCAAGAAGACATTCTTGGAGCTGTGACCTTTCCCCTAGAAGGATGGGATAGTGACTCAAGGTGAGAGGGAACTAATTAGAATATCAGTCTTTAGGATGTGGATTCATTTGTTTGATCCTTTGTCTTGAGGCCTGGCCCACAGCAGGAGGTGTCTGCCTTCCTTGCAGTTTCCAGGTGTCAGCACTGGCTCTATTGAGGACCCAGTTTTATCTCACTGCCTATAATATTTCTGACTAACTCAGTTGCCTGCTACCTTACTCTTCTAGGCTTTAATAAAAGTCTGCATCCAGGATTCAGGTCCTGTTTCCTGGCATCAGTTATCTGGGGCTGATCAGGCTCCCAATCTCCAAGGACAAGTTGACGGTGAGATAATAAATAAATAAGACCAGCAATATAAAGTTTGGGGGTATTCAGGAAGGTCAAAACTCTCTGAGAGCTAAAACAAAGACTTCTCTGGAATTATGCATATTTAGTAGGTTTTTCAAACAAAGGGAAGAGATAGCTGAGATAAAGGCAGGAAACTGGCAGGACCTTGGGAAATTAGACTTCTCTAAGCAGTCAATCTTGCCATTTAAGAAAACTGTCATAGCTCTAGATCTGAGAATTATTGCAGTGGGATAAAAACCTATGGCTACATGCTTATTATAAGAATCACAGTGAACCAGTGAGTGGCCTTCAGCTGGAACTCAGCTGTGGCCTTCTCCTGCCCACTGAGATGTCACAGTGTCACAGACAAATACAGGTCTCTGTGGTGACTGTTGCCATGGGGAGTTATATTTTCCACCTGCCAGCTGCCACTCATCAAGAAGGTACCTAGGCCTGGGACAGACTCACAAGTAAGTATATAAAGCCAATTAGTTAATTTTAAAGCTCTATGCCACCTCAAAGTGGTTTCCAATATTAACTGTAATTTCTTTTTAAATTATTTTTGTTTTTCTTTGGAAGTCACTTTAAAAAAATTGTATTTGTTCCCATTTTACCTGCCATTAGCTGTACTCAAATCTCTGGTGGTCCTTGAGTATCCATTCATATTTAAGAACAGAACACAAAAGAAATCTATTGCAAGTTCTTTTTTTTTTCTTTTTGAAACAGAGTCTCGATATGCAATTCAGGCTGGTCTGGGGCTCATTTTGTAGCTCAGGCTGGTCTCGCAATGATCCACCTGCCTCAGTCTCCCAAGTGCTGGAATTACAAGAGTGTACCACCATGCCCAGCTCTATTGCAAGTTTCATATTACAAGGGCTTGTTTTAAAGCAGAATTCCTGACCCCACTGCAGCTATTTTGTTCAATAAAGCTGGAACTATTTTGTTCTCTACCACTACATTCAGCCAAATTATATGATTTGTCATCAAATTAATACTTCTGTAAATGTCCTAAAAACAACTTTGCTACATACAACTATGCTCACCACAAGATACCCATTGAACCATGGGCCTCAGATAAAGCTTACCTAGTTTTTGTGACTTCTGTTTGCTGCCCTATAAAAAAGAAAAACTCTCTGTAATCAACACCTCAAAGTCTAGATTACCCCTCTGGGGTCCATCTGTGTTAATAAAATTTCCTTTTTTCTCCTGAGCTCCTCTGTCTACTTGATTCAATTTTCCCACAACAGTTTACTCACCAATTGCTGACCTTCCCACAGAGTGATAAAGGTGGGGGACGGAGCAGCTGACTCTTTTCATGAAGAAGCTCCTAAACATCTATCTTTAGGTCTATTAGGACATTTGATTTCTGAGGGAAGGAATTTCTCATTGTCCTGCTTTAAGATCAGAAATTAGGGTGTGATGGCGTTAAAGGACTGGGGGATTGATAATTCCATCTTTGTCTTTTCCTATTCTCCATTTTCAGCCCAGTGCTTTGACTTCACCCTTATTTGTTCACTTCTGGATTCATTGCCTCTTTGGTTTATTTTCTTTTTTTGGAGGTGGTTGTATGAGCCAGGGTTTCACTGTATAGTCCATGCTGGCCTTGTACTCATTAAGTAGCCCAAGCAGACCTCAAACTCACAGTGAGGTCACTCCTGCCTCAGCCCCCCAAATTCTGAATTTACAGATGTTGGCCACTTTGCCCAGCAAAAGACAGCATCATTCAATGTGCTTAATTTTTTCATGAACAATGCCTGTAGTCTTTTGTCATAGAGGGAGAGATGTGCTACTTTGCAACCTAGTGATTGAGGACATTTGGAGATGAAGCTATAGCTGTGCCTTATTCAGACATTTTTTTTCAGCTTACATATCTTTTTCAGAAGTATCTAGTTTACTTTCTGAACATTTCCAGATTTCTGGGGAGTATTGATTGACTTCTTTTTTGTTTAATCTCTCTATTTATTTGTTAGTTACTATTAATTTATACTTTTTCTAACTTCCAAATGTGTATACAATCTTATTATTATTTTATTATTTTGTCATTTTGATAGATATCTGTTCAATCTTCTATACTTAATAGATTCCCCAAAATAATTTTTTATTTTCATTTAAAGAAAAAAAGCAAAACATAAAAAAGGGTAGAAATAATAAAGAATTTTAAAAAAATATTAACACTAAGAATTTACTAGTTGATAAATTACATTTTGTTATCTTAGAATAGTTGTTTATTTTTTTTTCTTTTTTGGTACTGGGGATTGAACTCAAGACCTTGTGCTTGCAGGGCAGGCAGTTACACCACTGAGCTAAATGCCCAGCCCCCAATTTTTTTTTTTGACACTGAGGATCAAACTCACAACCTCACACTTACCTGGGCAAGTGCTTGAACCGCTGAGCTAAATCCCCACCCCCCAAAATAATTTTTAGGGTTAGAGTACACTGTTCATCCTGAAACTGTGTCACCCTGCTATTTAAATATGTACTTTAACAGCTTTCTATAAGGGTTTACTTGAGTTAAGGGACATCTACATCTCTAACTCATCTTGTAGTTATTCTTCTGAGCACATTATGGTCTGGTTGCAGAGTATTCTTTTTGTTCTCTACTTTGGTCCTTTTTTTAGTTATTTTATCCAACCTAAATGTTCTTCCCCCATGTTGGTGCAAGGTCTGTTTATCTACACACTGTTGTCTTCAGAGCAAACTTTTTGACATTAGTATTGTGTCTCTATAAACCAGTTTTATTGTCTTCATAGCATTTACTATAATCAGTTTATTTACTTGTTTTCTGTGCCTCCTCAGATGTAAACTTCTAACATGCTCATTTTTGCATATTTTGGTCACTCTGCAGCTCGTTTCAAGCAGAATGCCTTTCTAATAGGCATTCTTCAGATACTTCTCAAATAAGTAAAGACTGTGTGGTGAATTACCTACAGGTCAGCTTTTAACACCCAGATAAACTGAATCAGTGTGGTGCTGAGTATGGAAGGCCCACTTGAAGACTGTTTCCAGCTGCTTATAAAAAGAGAACTGGAGAGGAAGATGGCATGCTGTTGATTTTTCTGGAGAATCCTGTCATGCTGGGTTTCCTGATATAAATTTGGTTGTTCTCATCATCAGAGGAGCTCAGATCTTCGTTGGTGCTGAGAATGACTGCAGTTCACTTTAGGGAGTTCTGGTCCTTACTTTGAGCATTGCTTCCTAGCTCCAGAAGGGAAGATGGTGTGTTGTTTATTCTCCTGGAGAACCTTGTCATGATGGTTTCCCTGATATGAGATCAACTGTTCTCATGGTAGGAGGAGCTGGGATCCTCACTGTCACTGAGAATGGCTGAAACTCTGGACCTCGTTGTTGCTGAGGATAGTTGCAGTTCACCTTAGGAGCTCCTTACCTTGAGCATGGGTTCCTGGCTCCAGTGAAGATCCTTCAGCCTGCTGGCACAGATCCTTCATCCTACTGGTGCAGTCTTTCTAGCTTCCACTACAGACCTTTGGGCCTTCTCAGGGAAGATCCTTGATACAGACCTGCATGAGACATGGGGCTCTAGGCCTTCAGCTGGACTTGTTGAGGACATTGCCATGGACTCTGAGGTTTTCAGCTAGACTCATGCAGGATATTGCCATGAGACCAAGGCCCTCAGCTGTATTCTTTGGGACTCTACACTCACATTTTACTCTCTGAGTAAATGTTGTAAAGATAATCCTATAAATTATGTGTCCTGTATTAAATGTTTTCCCTGGCAAACCCTGACTACAACAGACTGAGTGTAAAACAGAACAACAACAACAACAAAAATATCAGACTGAGTGGCATATACAGGGTAGCATAACCTTAAAGCTTTTGTACAATGTAGGTTGGAACTTGACATCTTGTAGCATTATAAACAGTATATTGATACTAGAACAGGTGTTACTCAACCGTTCCTACAGAATTAGTAATATAAATATGACTTTGCCATAGTATTGCAGGCATCTAAATTAGATAGAAGTTAATATACAGTCAGGGAGGGACTAGGCTGTCAAAAAGTCAGAAGACAAATAAAGACACCAGAATCATCAATATAGGTGCATCTGAGGAAGACAAGGCCTCAGAATAAAGATGCAACAACCTAGCCTACACGTGTAAGCAGTAACTAGGAATTATACTGTAAACGGTATTACCTGGTCCAATAAAAGTCCAGACAGACATCATCCAAGTGGGTGACCAGAACCTCCAGACTCATCCCTTACCAAAAATGCCTTTATTCTTTCCATGGACTCTGCTACATGACCTGCTTCTCTATTGGACCAGTATTAGCTAAGTGGCTAAATTTGTAATCTAGTTGGTTGATTATAGTTTGGTTCAAGTTGCACCCACCTCTTGATTTTGTATCCACCTTATGATTTTTCTCTATAAAACATTTTTAGAGAAGTCCTCTTCATGGCAGCCCACTTTCAGCTTCCTTCCTGTCTCTCAGAAGTTCTCTCTCAATAAATCTTTCCTACACTTAACCACCATTGTTCTTTAGAATTAAGTCTTCAGTTTGGGGGATATGAACTCGGTGTATCTGACATCTGGGAGACTGGAAGTTACATTGTCTCCTATATCACCAGGACGGATAAAATTTACTCAGCTCTAGTGCTGAAATCTTAGACCTAGTTTTTCTGTTAGCAAATCCAGAGTCAAAACTCGGATGGAAGAATGGAAAAAATGCAAACAGGTGGAACGCGGGGTGGGGGCACTAGAACCCTAGAATACACGCCAACTGAAACTACAACTCCAACAAGGCACTACAAGTGGGACTGTGAATCTCAGAAGGCACTGTTGCTGGGGCTGTGATTCCTAGGACGGTGTACAGCCAGTGACTGCCAGAATGCACGACAATCAGGACTGGCGACTCGCGGGAGGTGCAACTGGGACAAGACTTCTAGGAAGCATATAACTAGGAAGCAATTCCCAGAAGGACTGCAACTCCCAGAAAGCTCTGCAGGTGGAACTGAGACTCCCGAAACGTGACATAACCAAGACTGCCACTTCCTGAATGCACCACAACCGAGACTGCAATTCCCAGAATGCACCCAAACGGACGGTGGATGAGCAGGGCATGCTGGGATCTCTCCTCTTCCGGGGAAGGAAGGAGTGCTCTTTTGAATCTGTTGCGGGCGACTGAGGTTTCTTAGTCTCCGGTGCTTTTCTGGGTTAATTGTGAATCCGTGATATGTGGAGGGCTTGGCTGTAGTCCTTTAGGCTGGGAGGGAGATTGTACATCAGGCACGTGCTCCGCTCACTGCAGGGAGACGCGGATCTGCAGCGGAGGCCCGGAAGAGGAACGGAGGAAGCCGGTGTGGCAGCCGCGGGCTCTCGCGGTCGGTAAGGACTGACGATGCCGGTCCTCAGCCTCCAATCTTCCAGCTTTCGCTTACTTAACGTCTGGGCTGTTTTTATCGCAGCTCAGGACGTGGACTCAGAACTTAGCGGCATTCAGGCCCTGATCGCCTTCCCCCACCACGTTCCCAGGCAGGCGGGCGCCTCTTGGCACCGTTCACTCCTCCCGGGTCGGCGGCCGCCTTAGTCCCCTAGCCCCCAGCCCTCGTCCACGGACTTCTTGCTCATCTGTCCCCCTGAGCACCTTGTGTGTGCGTCCCGGCTACTGAAGACGAAACGGGCTCTTTTGTTCTTTTACATTGCGTTAGCAGCATCTTTCTAAAATCAGAGACTGTATTCACTTGTCTTGAGAGAAGAAAGGAAGATGATAACATAGGGACGTCTTGTAAAGCTAAATTTTATGAAGCGCTTAGCGTCTTTTTTTTTCTGCTTGTTTTTAAGTACAGTACTAAGCTGAACTGTGGTCTAGTAGGAGAGAGGTGGCCAGATTGTTGTTTTAAAATTATTTCTTACTTACACCTTTAAATAAGTAGTCAATGCTTTATTAGCTTGTAAAATTTAAAAGTGAATGATTTAGTACAACTCTTTCCATAGGCCGGAAATCAGAGAGAGGACATGTCTTACCTAACATGATGAAACCTGCGAATGCATATAAGTCAGTCCCGTAGGAGGAAGGGCTGAGTTTTACCTCTCTCCTTTTATCCTTTGGGTTGAGAAACTGGCTGTGACCCATGACTGAGTCAGCGTTTTGTCTTCCACTGTTTTCAGCCTGTAGAAATGTATTGCAGCTAGAGTTTCCTCATGTATAAAATGATAATAATACTACTAAAGTGAATTTGATCTATGCCAAGTTATTTAAATGTTTTAAGATGTATTTACTTTCGGTTCCCATTATAATCAACTTTAAAGTTCTGTACTTTAATAAATCAGTCTATAGATAGGTTTCTTCTGTTTTTCTTTTATTGGACTTTTCTTTTACCTGGACAGTTTTTTAAACATAATTGTTATACCTCAGACCAGATGCATTTTTTTGAAGTATTTTATTTTTAAAATGATTTGCTCTCATTACTAGTACTATACCGTGAAGGTTAGACCCAAGCATAAATAGGAAATATATTTGTTTCATATACATTTGATACACATAGCCTGAAAGTAAATTTATACAGCATTTCAGTGTGCCTGGCTTTGACTGCCGTCTGTCACATGAGGCTAACTGTGGAATCTACACTTGTGGCATCATGTCAGCACGCATAAAATTTCGGATTTTGAAGCTTTTTGGATTTTGGATTTACAGGTTGGGAGGTCTCAGCCTGTAGGGAAAGGGAAAAGAAGAAAGAGGAAAGAAAAAAGCTGTGAAAAGAAAGATAAAATGGAAAAAAAGCATTGTAAAAAGGAGGGGAAAGGGGATTAAAAGGAAGGGGAGGGGTATGGGTAAAATAAGATGAATCAAGTTATTCATGTACAGGTATGCATTTCCTATAATGAATATGATCGATATGTATATCTAAACCAATAAACTTAAAGATTTACAAATAAGTTTGTATATTGAAGAATACTAGGTACATTAAAAGTTTCCTCATCAAAATAACCTTAAAAAATACTACAGACCTCAATACCAAGAAATTCTAAATTTTATGAAATGTGTTTTACTTTAATTCTCACTTTGAACCTTTAAAAAATTTTGTGTTCTTTTCTAGCTACCAGCCTTAATATGCTTCCCTGTGATATTTGTGGTGAAATGGTAACCTCAGAATCAGATATGAAGACTCACCTCCTAATTGTTCACATGGAAAATGAAGTTGTATGTCCATTTTGCAAGTTGTCAGGTATAAATTATGATGAAATGTGCTTTCATATTGAAACTGCACATTTTGAGCAGAATGTTCTAGAAAGAAACTTTGAGAGGGTAAACGCAATACATTATGGAACTTCAGATAACAAGGACAACACTCTGCAGAGTACAATGGAAGCTTGTGCATCTGGTCATCCAAAATGTCCAGCTCAAGTCCCTCCTGATGACGGTACTTTAAAACATGAAGTTTTTTATTCAGAAAACTTAACTGGATCTAGAAAATTACTGAAAAGTAGGGAAAACCAGTCTGATTTATCTGAAACAAAAAAGTCAATTTATGAAACAATCTATGGTCTTCCTGAATGTCCATTCTGTGGAAAAATAGAAGAATGTAGTCAAGATATGGAAACTCATGTGAAAACAAAGCATGTCAGTCTTTTAGATCCGCCATTAGAAGGTAAAGTGTTGATTATAAACTATTAAAAACAGTCTCAGTTTAACGTGAAGTGTTTTAAAAGTTGGTTTGTAAATCAGAGTATTTTTAAATCCAATTTATATCTGTAATGTTCATTTGCCATAATTGTAATATAAAAATAAAATTATGAAAAAATTATAATGCAGATTTGAATGTTTTAGGTAGGTTGAGCATTTTCTGCCCAATTTCAAAAGGATATTCTTTTGCTTCCATCAGCCCAGTGCATTATCCTGGACTTTTAACTTTATGTTAGTGAGCTCTAGTTTGACCCATTATAATCAGGGACTACACTTTGATAACCAGTTCTTTGAATTTATTGAGGCTTGTTTTATGGCTCCAGATGTGAGTTGATCTTGGTGCATAGTTCCAAAGAGCTTAAAAACAGAATATTCTGCTTTGATTGGCAAAGTGTTCTACATATGACACGTGACCATAAACTGTGGTGAACTTAAACTTTAAAAAAAGTTATACAGTGAATGGTATCTTGACATTAATCCTAAAACTATTGCCCCTCAGGCATGTCGTTTCAGCAATTTTGTCAAGTTCCATAAAATTCTGTTGAAGTGTTACTTGAAATTAGAGTATCTCCACACTATCTCAGTTTATTTTTTATGTCTTCATAATCTTTTCATTGCACTTGTATATGAACATTATTCCCTTGTAGTGTATAATTTCTATTGGTTTTGTGTGATACTCTTAAGACCTACATGTATTATACATGACAGGTTTTAATTAGCCCAAAGACTTTAGAGTGGTAGAATGTAAAGATGTGAGGTAGAGGGTCAAGCAGTTTAAAGGAGGGATGTTTCATGACAGACTCAAGGTATAATCTTATTATTCTGTGAATAAATTAGGATGAAGGCAAAGATTGCTAGAAGTGAAGTGAAGGAGTTACCTCTATGGATATTGAAGTCGCTGAGAATGATCACAGTGTAGCCGAGTTTGGTGTTACGTGCCTGTAATCCCTGCACTTAGGAGACCAAGGCAGGAGGATTGCTGCAAATGCAGACCTAGCCTATACTGTATAGTGAATTCAAGGCAAGCCAAACACAAAACCCTGTCTCAAAAGCAAAGAACTAAAAAAATACAAACCAAACAAAAAATGATCACAGTGTAAGGTTTAGGAAAATATTTTGATCCAACCACTGAAATCTTCAGTAAATAAAAAGAAGTATGTAGGATTTCGGAAAATATTAGCCACAAAGAAGGGATATGAGATGCTATATTTTAGCAATATGAATTAGTAAAGAGAGCTTTTGAAGGATTGTGGTTTGAAGTGATGAAAAGCAAAAGGGATATGGTTTCTACTCTGGAGCACTAAATTATGAAAGAAAGATTGCTTCTGTGTTAAGGAAGTAGGCTGACTAAATTTCATTAAATGCAACAAGGCAAAGTGAATATTTTGAGAAAATAGAGGTTATAGAGAAGGTGACTAATGATAGACTGATGTGGAGGCTGTGTTCAGAGTCCTTCAGGAAGTAAGGGATAAAGCTTGGGTCAAATTAGTGGATATACAAATAACTGAAGACTGTTAGGATAGCTGCTAGCCAGTTAGAACTTGTTAGCACAGTGTTGGTACCTGTGTGACCCTGGGTGACTGCAGTGGATGATGCAGCTGACCTGTGAGGCTTAGATTTCTGATCCTTAGGAAGTGTATAGTGCTCCAAGGTGCTATGAAATACAGTGGTTCAAAGTAGCAAGAGAAGAATTCACTTCCATGTGATCACCAGAGGCTCTGAGGCATTTTATATTAGAGAATTTCTTTCCCATCCTATAGCATTATATATGGAAGCCATAGACCTTTATGTCTTGTGGATGCTTTTGAGAATATTATCCCTGGCCCCTTTTGGAATATTTTCAAAGGTTCACTTCTCTTTATTTTAGTGATGCAGTACTTTTTTCCCCCTGTAATGGGAATTGAACCCAGAGGCACTCCTAAGCTGCATGCTCAACTCTTATTTCTTTGTTTCTTTGTTTTCTTTCTTTTTCTTTTTCTATCTATCTATGTATCTATTTGTCTATCTATTTGAGATAAGATCTTACTAAGTTTCTCAGGTGGGCTTGAACTTGTGACCCTTCTGTCTTAGCTGTCTGAGTTACTGGGATTGCAGTTGTGATCCTTCTGTTTTCGCTGTCTGCATTACTGGGATTGCAGGCTCATCCTGTGGTGCCAGCTTCACAGTGTCATTTATTTTAAATGTATTTTTTATAGTCCTTTGTAGATTACTACTAGCTCCATTTATTGCCAGGTGGCTTCTTCAGTTTCTGGGTTTTTAGACTTTCTTGGCATTGGATCTCTTAGTGTGTTTTATTTGTTTTTGAGACAGGGTCTTGCTTTGTAGTTCTAGCTGGTCTCAAATTTATTTTGTAACCCAGGCTGGCCTCAAACTCACAGCGATCTTCCTTCCTCAGCCTCCTGAGTGCTGGAATTGTAGGCATGTACCACCACACCAGGTTTCTTAGTGTGTTTTGTAATCTGCATTTTAGTATTCATCTGAAAGTTTTGTCTTTCATGTTCCCTTCACAGTGAGGCAGCTTCATGGTTCCTTCACTGTAGCATTTCACATCTCCACTTCCAAACCAAGCCTTCATGTGTGGGTTGCTTGGTGCTTTTACCATTGTGTAGCAGCTCTGGGCCCTGTATTTGTGTCAGGGTCTTCCAGGCTGTAATCTTCCAGAGGCTCCACTCATGTTCAGGATAAACTGGTCCCATCTGTCTGCGATGCTGTCTGATGACTCCATCTCTAGTCAGCTCCCAGGTGGGAGACATGAGCCCCATTCCCAGCTCCGTGCTGAGTCCTTGAGTTCAGCATCTCTCCACTGTGTTTGGTAGGTACTGAGAATTTGCCCCCAAATCAATATCCATGTGCACTCCTACTCTTTATGCTGGTTTTCTTTTTCATTTTTTTAAATTTCGACTAAAATCTCAATGTTTATTGTTACTTTGTCTTTGGAATGCTAAGAGAGGTTTGTGATTGTGCTTTGTCTTCTATTTGACACTACAAGTAAAAAAACAACTTTTAAATTCAACTACCAAGAGCTTTTATTTGTGTAGGGTTAGTAGGTAGTAGTCTTTAACTAGTTTAAATCTACCTACACAGACCTTTTACCTGTATGATAAAATTAGTAGTTGGTATATAGCGTTTGGCATGTGGTAAAAATATAAAGTTAAAATAATCAACTTACCAGTACTTATGTCTCTGATATAGACTGCGGACAACCATTGTATGACTGTCCTATGTGTGGGCTTATCTGTACAAATTACCATATTCTCCAGGAACATGTTGACTTGCATTTAGAAGAAAGGAGTTTTCAACAAGGTAAGGTTATAGTTCTAAAGAAAAAATCTTGATTTAATTTTTACTCTTTGTATACCTTATATACTTTATTTTTAGGTTATGTAGAGAGCAAAAAAATACCATTTTAAAATAAACCTATTCTTCAAGTAATTATTTTGTAGCTATAGCTTTTTCTTAGAAGTTGTTTCACAAAAATGTTGGATAAATGTGGAGTTAAATTTCCAAGTAAGAATACATGCGTCCTAGATTTTGCTCCAGAGCAATAACATTTAGAAGGTGCTAACACTTAAGATAATGATTTTAACATTTGTTCAATTTTAAAAACATATGGTGGGGGGTGTTGGTACCAGGGGTCAAACTCAGGACTTTACATTTGCCAGGCAGGCACTGTGCCGCTGAGCTATACCGCTGGCCCTTGAAAAGATTTTATTTACAGATCAGTGCCATTCCTTCATCTGCTAGAAATGACTGAAGTTAGTATTTGACCAGAAAAAACTGTTATACTAGGAAGCTGCCACATGGACTATATAATTTTATTATTTATTTATTTTTGTATTTTTGAGACAAGGTCTCACTGTGCAGTTCAGGCTGGCCTTGGGCTCACTTTGTAGCCCAGGTTGGTCTCGAACTTAAAACGATCCTTCTGCCTCAGCCTCTCAAGTGCTGGGATTCTAAGAAGTACACCACCATGTCCAGCTGACAATATAATTTTAAAGATGTGTGTGAACTGTATAGCCTGAGAGTCTCAATGCACTTCCAGCTGTTTGCCCCAACTTCTAAAACAACTTACTGGTTTAATAATGACTAAAAGTTTTCTGTTTTCCCTAACGTTGGAATTAAGGAATCATGTTACTTTAAAAGTAGAAGAATCCTATATGAGTTTCACGAATCTACTGAAAAAGAATTTAAAGTAGATCCTAAAAGGAAACAATTTTATTCTATTGTATTTCAGGTTTTTTTTTTTTTAACTCTTAGTAATGTAGGGTTCTTTAGTGTTCAGTATCAGTGATCCTAGTGTGAGTGTCAGCGATCTCCATGCACAATATTACCTGCTCACTCAGCGTAATCCCAAAATAGAATTACTGGAGCAGAGATGGAATAGTCCTCTCCTTGGTTCTTTTCTACTGCCCATTCCAGTGGGTATGATTTTCTCCTTTAGACGTGATCATAAGGGAGTACTATGGAAGGATAGCCCTGTTGAGACTAAACATCTAGTAATTCCTACTCTGCTTATGATGAGCTCTGTATGGGTACGTATGTTCTTGTGTAAGCCTATAATCAGTAATGAGAAAAGGTTATGGTCTGATTAGATCACTACAGATAGACTCAGTGTATACTAAAAATTGGTTGTAAATTGCATATCTGAAGAATAGAAGGGGTCACCAAATAGGAAAATGTAGCAGCAGCTGAGAGGTTTGAAAAGAAAAAAGAATATTCACTTAAGCCATTAAACCATCTGTTTGGGAGATTGCCTCTCACCTGGATTAAGCAATGCCTCAGAATTTGTGAAATATTATTTTCAGACATGTCTGTGAGGTTGTTTCCCTAGGACACTGACTTGTATGTCAGCAAACTGACTGGGAATAATCCAGCTGTGGTGTGGGTAGTCATTGTCCAACTGGGGCTGGATGGACCAGAAAAGCTAAAGAAGGGGCTCACTCCAGCTCATGATTCTGCACTAAGGGGCCTTTTTATGATGACTTTGGATATCAGACTGCAGCTTATTTGGCCTTTGGACTCTGGAATTTGTACCATTGGCTCTTTTAGGGCTCTTCCACTGAGATGTGCATCCTTGGCCTCTCTTGCTTCTGGCTTTTTGCACTTAGCCGTGGTACTAATTTCTTGTGCTCTCTGGCTGAAGGTGATTGTGTGAGCCAGTCCTCTAATTCTCATATGCACATACATTTTTGTATCTTTCTCTGTTGGTTCTACTCTTTTTTGCTGAACCCTAACACAGAGGTCAAGAGATAAGGAACTAAACAGAAGGTAAGGGATTCAGAGAGAGAATGCAGGCCAAGATATTGCAAAGTTATACAGTTTCAGACTAAATTGTAACGAAGTTATTAATACCTGTACTTTGCAAATGTGTATTTTTATGTTATGTCTTTACCCTGCTTTGGTATTTTTGCTAATTGTATTAAACAGTACATTACTATAGTTATCTGATCAATTGCAAATTATAATACTGCATGTAAGAGTTATCCAAGTAAAAGCAAAGTTATCAAGTTGAAGTTTCCTTTGACCATTTCTTTGTTCTGAATATTATAACGTACATACTATATACAGTTCCTCATTTAGTGACCAGCTCAGTTAATGGCCTAGTCATGGGACCAGAACTTGTTTATTAAATGAGAAGTGTCTGTATTTGTTGTTTAAGTGGAGGTTATTCCCTTGGTAGAAACAGTTCTGACCTCTGCCACATTGATACCCTATGGTTCTGTGACATCACAAACATAAATAAGTGGCAAATAATGGCCCTTATTCTAAACTATTTATTGAATGATAGGCTTAGACGTTAGGAGTTACTTTATTCTGAACATTAAAAATGTTTGCTAGGCATGGACAGAATTCAGTGTTCTGCTGATCTAGAATTGGCTCACCAGCTTCAACAGGAAGAAGACTGGAAGCGATCTGAGGGATCAAGACAAGAAATGGAGGAATTCCAGCAGCTGCAGGTAATGAGATTAGTTACAGTTATAACATTTTGATTTAGAATTAGAGTTTTTATTTCTCAAATGTGCTTTTAAGACTTTAGGGTATTATTTTTCTTCTAAAGTATTTTGTGTGTGTGTGTGTCTTACAATTCATGGCCACACTTTATAAGTACTCATTGTGGTAAGATACTGGAGTAGAGTATAATATCTTAAAATCTTCACCATAAATCCAGGAAGAATACTCCCTTCCCCCTTTATTTATGTATGTATGTATGTATGTATTTATTTATTGGTACCGGGGATCAAACTTAAGACCTTACACTTGCCAGACAGGCTCTGTGTCGCTGAGCTGTATCCCCAGCCCTGTCCTCCTCTGTAGATGAAGAAATAGAAACAGAATAGCTAAGTAATTTGGCCAGGTTAGACAGTTACTAGGTGCTGAAGCTTAGATTAAAATCTGTGTAAGTTGATGGGACAAATAAAAAAAATGAGCCCCCATTTGTTCAGACACTAGAAGTAAAATTTATACTTGGATTGATGTTTCCTGAGTTTTAAATTCTGAAGGTAATTTTTTTGTGTTGTTGGTTGTTTCCTTTGCTATACAGAAGAATCTTTCTAACTTAATTTAATATTTGTAGATTTTTTGTTTCATTTCTTCTGTAATTGATGTTTTGCTTGGAAAGTCCTTTCCTATGTCTATGTCTTTAGAGTTTTACCTGTTTTATCTTCGAGCAGATCTGGTTTTCTCCATGCATACTGTAGGTCCACAATTTATGGACAGGTTCCTCTGGGAGAATGTTCTTAAATCAGATTTGTTCATAATCTGACAAAGTACATCTTATATAGTACATCTGTGAGAGTTCACAACTCAAATGTTTCTAAGGCAGGGACTTACCATATCTACGTCTTTGATCTATTTTTCATTTGATTTTACTACAGGGTAAGAAATAAGGATCTAGATTCATTTTTCTGCATTTGCATAACTATTTTTCCCAGCACCATTGTTAAAGAGACTTTCTCAATCATATGTTTTTGGCTCTTTTTCTCAAACCCAAATGGGTTAAAGTACATGAAGTTTTGTACTGTGTCTGTTTTGTGCCTATACCTTGCTGGTTTTTGCTTTGTTTTGTTTTTTCATTGGTTTTTAAAAACCACCATTAAAGATTTCACTTTTAAAAGTATTTTTAGATAGCAAAATTGAAAATAAGTTACAGAGATATCCCATATATCCCTAGTCCATACATATGCATTTCAAAACCACAGGGCTGAAAAATGCGTAGACTGAATTCTGTGTTCAAATGTATAATTTGTGAGTTTCCTGAAGAATGACCCAAGACTTACTTCGGGGCAGTGAACAATGATGTTAAATGCTGCTTTTTTCATGATTGAATGCAGGATACAAATCCAGCTGCCTGCATCATGGCTTTTTCTTTGCTGTAATCAGCTCTGAGAAAACAGCAGTTATAGACATGTTAGTCTCATGTAGTCAGGGCCACACAGTCTCACCAGTTGAGAGGTTGTTTGTATACTTGAAGGCTTGACATGTGTAGAGCTAATTATGGCTCAACTTGTTTCTTCTTAGTTCTCTTCAAATGTTTAAAGCTTTTCGTTTTTGAGTTCTTTGCTTTTGAGTGAAACTTCCTCCCCATTAGTGCCTTTGAGAACTGTGTTTAAGGAGTTGAACTTTTGAAGATATTTTGCTGCCTTGTTTTCTTATGTTTCTCTTGGTGTTTAAAAATCAGTTAAGGAGGGATAACTCTGCCACTGCTATGCAGAGCTCTTTAGTTAGTGTCTTTGTTACTTTTCTCTGGTTGTTGAACCAAAATACCTGACACCCAAAGTGAAGCATGGAAAGATCTATTTATCTTACAGTTCTTGGAGGTTTCAGTCCATACTCAGCTGGCTCCAAAGCAGAGTGATGTGGCCGAGGGATAGCCAATCATGGCAGCTGCAAATAGCAAGGGCAAAAGAGGAAAAAGCACACCTCTCTCCCTCCCCTATATTGTATGCTAGTTACCCACTCCTGGGCAGATATAGCACTTACATCACCAATCCCAGGGCTAGACAAAGAACCAATCATAAATGCTAGATTCAGCTGCCTTCATGACTGCCTAAGGCTTGGGGGCCACCCAGACACAAACCATAACAGTTAATATGACCTGGCCTGGTTTGTGTTTTGGTGTTTGTGCACCCATTCAGTCTACTCAGTGTCATAGTGTTAGTCCTGTTTCCAAAAAGCCAACAACCAGTTACATCAGCATCTACAGAACTAGCCATATATCAATCATATAATTTAAATCTTATTTTTACAAGTTCTTCTCTTTTTCAATAACCAGTGAAATAGTACTGATGAGAAGCAATCTGGGGTGTGAAAGTATGAGTATGACTGAAAGAATTAGGGGAAAAAAAGGTTCAGAAAGGAAGATAAAGAAAACAGATACACAGCAAATGAAAGTAGGAAAAGAGGAATTTGGTGATGTTGTTTTTATATCTTAAATGGTGGTGATGGGCAAGGAGGTTTGAGTTGGAGATTGGGGGAAGCTGTAAGAACAAACAATGAACATGCTTAGAACAGTTGTTTGAATCTACCATACACATACACATGAATGGTACCATCTAAGCTAACACACAAATTAATTCTTCTCCATTTCAGATATACAAACACATCCCATACATATACCATTTGAAAGGAGAAAAATTAAAAGATGAAGGAAAAAACCACATACTGACAAAAACTCAAAAGCACATTGTCCTTTCAGTCCTGTTAACACTGCAGTCAGAAGCCGAGCACAGTGCTCATCCCCTATGGCTTTGCTCCAATCTTCTGTGGTGGTAGCTGGGAGGTTGATGTACCCACCAGGGCTAGAGCTGGCTTCCCACAGTCATTTGTCCTGTGCCTGCCAGGAAGGGAAGGGCCCTGTGTCCCAGTGGACCTTGGAGGCTTCTTGTCATCTCTGTAGCCAAAGCTGCTCCTGTGGATATGACCAGTGTGGAGTTTTGCCATTTTATGATTGGACATCATCAGCCTTTAGAGGCCTTTGCAATCTCTGCCCCTTTCCTCGTGTCACCCCTGCAGCTGTTCAGTTCAGCTCCTTTACTCCTCTCAGTGCCCGCTGTGTGATCCTCTGACCCCACCTGTCCATCTAGCCATAGTGCAAGGGTTTGTAAGGCCTGGCCAGGGTGGAATGGAGCCTCTCTGCCACGGACTAGGCGGGTAATCTCAGAGCCTGGGTGGGTGGTGGGGTACAGTGATACAGAGTGACCTCCCCAACCAGATACAACTCAGTCCCACAGGTCCCTCTGATGTAGTTCAGGGCCCCTGGACCACCCCAGGTTCTAGACCACCTTCCTTCCTCTCTAGGGCTCTGTCACAACTCAGTCCTAACCCTCCGGGGATTCTGTGTCCTATGCCTTCCTTGGTGCCCAGACCCTTGGAGGCTCACTTGGGGCTCATGTCCTTGTGGGAAGATTTGAAACAGGTGGTATGACTGTTAGGACTGGCAAGAGTTGCAGCAATTTGGCCACAGCTGTCCAACTGCTTCTCTCATGTGTTAGGTCCTGTCCCATGATGGCATTGGTCCTGTCCCTCAAGGGCATAGAACCTGTCCCTCATACCTGTCCATGATGGTATAGGTCCTAGCCCTCAATGGAGTAGGTTCTGGCCCTCAAAGGTATAGGACCTGTCTCTTACTGGCATAGGTCTTATCTACATGAGGTAGACCCTCAGGATGACCTCTAACCTGTTCCCCTGAATCCTGTCTGTGAGCCATTCTGAGATCAAGAGGTACCTGCTTTCTCTAGACCCCTCACACTGGAATTCATCTGGTGGACTTTTTGTACCTCATCATGTTTGAGTTTTTGTTCCTCACCATCCCAAGTATCTGTAGATCTTGGAGAGAGTCTATTCAGTGCTGCTGTCTCTAGCCCTCCGTGTGGTCTTTCTGATGTAAACTATTAAATCACAAATATGCATGTGCATGCATTTATGTACTCTGGCTTGTGTGAAAATCTATAAACCATAATGTTTACACAGACTCTTCTAAGTGGTAAAATTGTGCTAGGGTTCCATGTCACTGACCTTCAGGGATTTAAAGAGTAAGTCATTTACTTTCATGTTCAATAGCGACAGTATGGCTTAGATGGGTCTGGAGGCTATAAACAGCAGCAACTACGGAATATGGAAATAGAAGTAAATAGAGGAAGAATGCATCCAAGTGAATTTCACAGGAGAAAAGCTGACCTGATGGAATCCTTAGCTGTTGGTATTGATGATGGAAAAACAAAAACTTCTGGTGAGTGGTAAACATTAGAATCAATTTTAATGTATGTATAACCAAGTTTATATAGTTTGAGTTGTTTGAAATTTCTGAACTTCTGTTTTTATAGTAAATGATGACTTAAAAATAATTTCATTTTGTGTTAAAATCAAATACATTGTAGGAGGCTTTATATACCAGATTAACATAATTCTATATGTAATTGGAAGCTATTGTCTTGATCAGTAGCAAATTGTTTAGGACTTAGTGATCTGTAGCAGTATGTGTAATAAAATAGAGAAAAACATTTATTCAACAGTTGAAGCTTTAGGTGCTTGGTGCTATAGAAGCAGACATAGAAGATACAATGTCAGTTCTCTGTAAAAAATAATATGGTAGTATTTAAGAAACTTGGATATAGTAACAAACAAGGGCATGACTAAGGTAAGCAGTAAGAGGGTAAAGAAATAGAATTGGTGAGATTTAGCTTTGAAACTTGTGCAAGGTTGTTATTAGACATGTATGACAACAGTGTAGAAGGGTTCCTTTATCCCTGAAAACTTACCAACTTTACTGTATTTCTGGATACTGGCTATTTCTGGAGTAAGATGAAATCTCAGCATTTTTCTTATGGCCCAAAGATGTTTAACACTTTTTCATGTATTTATTGGCCATTAAACGATATAGTACAGGATAATGTGCATTCTCAGGTTTGTAACAGCACAACTTATACTAGCTAAATCTTGGAAGCAGCCTGTATGTTCATCAGTAGATGAATGGATAATGAAATATGGTATATTTTATATGTATACATAATTCATTCACAAAGAAGAATAAATTTGAGTTATTTCTAGGAAAATGGCTCCATCTTGATTATAGTATTAAGTGCAATAAAGCAGACACATAGACTTAAATAATGTATGATTTCTCTTATATAAGAAACCTAAGGTAAAATCATACAAAGAACCCAGTGAAAGAGAGATGATAGGAACAAAGAGATCTTTTGCAGTTGGGAAGGTGATACAGAGATGGAGGGAGGGAAGGGGAATAGCACTTAGAATTCAGATTTGTGGGCCAGGGATTTAGCTCAGTGGCTTAAGTGCCTGCCTTGCAAGCCCAAGGTCATGAGTTCGATCCCCGGTACCAAAAAAAAAAGAATTCAGATTTGTAATGTACATGTTAATTCCTCATAAGTGTAATCAGTAAGTATAGCAAATTTACACAGATTAAAAATTTAAAAATAAAAAAAGTGTATGCCAACCATATAATGGTGATAGCAGATCATCCTGTCTTTTAATTCTGTTTTTCTTCAGGAATTATTGAAGCACTTCGTAGATACTATCAGAGTACTGCCACAGATGTGAGGCGTGTGTGGCTTTCTGCAGTGGTAGATCACTTTCATTCTTCTCTAGGTGACAAAGGTTGGGGTTGTGGTTACAGAAATTTCCAAATGCTACTTTCATCATTATTACAGAATGAGGCTTATGATGACTGCTTGAAAGGTATGTGAAATACAGATATAATGTACGTGATTTGGGATGAATTAATATTTACCATGCATAATTAATAGCTAATAGAAGTACTATAGCTAATAGATTTTTTTTTCCTCTGTCTTTTTGAGACAAGATTTCATTATGGAGTTCAGGCTGGCTTCAAACCTGCAAACTCACTTTGTAGCCCACGCTGGCCTCAAACTCACAATGATCCTGCCTCAGCCTCCTGAGTGCTGGGATTGGAGGTGTGCATCACCACACCTGGGCTAGAAATTTCTTACATATGAAATTTGACTTCTGGTTAGAAAAGAAAATGATATAATAGAAGAAGACAGCAATAACTATCTTAAAAACTGTATTGTAGGTTCCTCTAAAGTATGTAATAACTACTGAATGTTTTGATATTTTAGTAACTGTCCTGTAATTTGTGTGCTCATATAATTTTAGGTATGTCAGTTCCTTGTATTCCAAAAATTCAGTCTATGATTGAAGATGCATGGAAAGAAGGTTTTGATCCTCAGGGGGCCTCTCAACTTAATAACAGGTTACAGGGAACAAAAACCTGGATTGGAGCATGTGAAGTATTTACCCTCCTGACTTCCCTGAGGGTCAGGTATGTACCTGAAAATCCCCAATTAATGTTATTGCCATATCTGGGAGACTTTATTTTTCTGAATTTTACTTTTATCAAACAGATAGTTAAAATGAATTTAATTAGCCCTAAAAGGCTTATATTGGACACCAGCAATGATTCCCTATCATATGTTCTCTCTTCTCCCAAGTCCTATTTTTCAGAGGCAACTGCCATTTCTGTTTTTAAGTGATTTGCTTTTATAGCCATTTCTTGGTTTATCAGTTTCAGACATTATCATTTGCTTTTATTTGTCTTCTGCCTCCTCACTGTCAATCCTCAACTCTTCCTCAACTCAATCTAATATGATTAAGTCAGTCTCTAATAAATTAAAATGAGAGTTCACATTATAAATATTGCTCTTTGCTGATTTTGTTTCCTTTCCTGAAAAGCTTTTTAAAAAATTCTTCAAGTAGACTAGGCATGGTGGCACACATCTGCAATCCAAGCACTATGGACGCTGAAGCAGGCAGATCGCTGTTAAGTTCAAAGCCAGCCTAGGCTACAAAGTGACTTGAAGGCCAGCCTAAACTGTGTAGTGAAACCGTGACTCAAAAAGACAAAAAAAAAAAAAAAAAATCTTCAAGTTAATAATTATCTTTCCTTTTCATTTTTACTGTATGACTTAAATATTTCTTTTGAGTTACTTTCTTTTTTTGTTTGTTTATTTTGTTTCTTTTGAGACAGAGTCTTACTACTTAGTTCAGGCTCACCTCAAACTCATAGGGATCCTCTTGCCTCAGCCTCCCTAGTGCTGAATTACAAGTGTGCACCACCACACCCAGCTCTTGTAAATTATTCTTAGGAAAGAAAAATTTCCTTCTAAAAGGTGAATGCCTCCAGCTTCTTTCTTGGTACCATAGTTATGTATTGCTTTTCTATTAATAATATCCTGAATGTGTTTACTATTAATAAGTTTACTGTTAATATTAATAATACCCTGAATGTGTTTACTACTTTCTGTGTCTTCCTTTTGTTTTCTATATGAATTACACACTGTAAGGTACTGTTAATTATTCTAACTCTAAACATACACTCATATTGCTAACCCAAAAGTAGTGTTCTTACTTGAAAATAATTTATCCAGAAGTTTATTTGAGGCATAAACTTTAGTAATCAATGGTTGCAAACGATTTGCAAGCTTGTGAGACTAAGGTTACCAACCACTGTAATTTGGACATTTGAAGATTTTACTGCAAGAGAGACAAGGACAGATCATCTGTGCTACAAAGTGATAGAACTACTAAGTGATTTTGTATGTACTCTACATTTTAAAAATAGTTATTGAATAGTAATGAGTTTGGCTGAAAAATTATTGTTTGTTCAAGGGTGATTTCCTCTTAAGAGAAACATACTACCATAGTTGGTATCAAAAAGGAAATAGCTGTGTAGATGTATATACGCATTTTCTTAATCTTCACATGTACCTTTGTTATTGGAATTTGAGAAAGTTTAGAGTGTTTGGATTATTTTTGAGATATGCAAATGGCTATTGGGAATTAAAATCAGAAGTTTCTAAATCAGTGTTAGATACTTTCAAAGCTGTGGCTCATATTATGTGCTGTTGACTTAAAAAGCAAGCCTGGTTCTCATTTAGTATTCAATAACTTTAATATGTGAGAAAATATTTTGTAACCTATAGATCAAAACTTCATTGTGATTATGTAAATAAATATTTCCTTCACAGAAATGATGGTTTTTCCAGGTTAATAATAAAGTTTATGTTTGATATGTGTCTGTCCAGTTTAGGGAAGTAATGACTAGATAAATTTGGTTTATGTGTGTGTGTAAGAGAGAGAGAGAAAGATACGTTCATTTGCATTTTGAGAAATTTATTAGTATATATTTGTGATACATAATAATCACTCATGGAGAATTGATATATCTCACCTTGATCATTTATACTACCCTTTCTGACACACATCCCTCTTAATACTTCCTCTGACTTCCCATCTGCAGAGTCTGTCTCTCCATTTCCTACCATCTTTTGTTTTGCCTTTTAAATTATTTGTATTTGGATTCTCTTGTATGACAGAAACAGTACCATATTAAGCCGCCTATTAATTTCAGTTAGTGCTGTGTGAAAGGTTCTTGTGCTAGTATAAATTACTATACAATTATGGCAGTGGTCTAACGTGGTGGAAGGCCAACGTGGGAACACCTACCACTTCCTGCTTCTTCCACAGTCCTAATTACAACTCCCCTTCCTGTTTGCATGCACAGAGAATTCCAGTTAGTTCTTGGAGCTTCATCAATGCCCCCCTTAAGCTCCACCCCTGGTCAAAGGTTATATATGTCCCATACCCCCCATATTCCAATCAAAGGAGATGGCCCAGCCACTGTGGGTTGTGTGCTCCTTTGTACGTCCTCACCTCAATAAACCTGGTTTGTACTTTTGCTTCTCTATTGAACACTATGGTCTCAGGATCTGTTAAGTTTTCCTACAAATGATGCAAAGTTATCGATCTTTATTGCTGAGTACATTGTGTGTATAAACCACATTTTCTTTATCCTCTAATGTGTTGATGGGTGTACAGGCTGCTGCCGTGACATGACTCTTGTTTTGCTAATGTGTAAGAGTGAGTATGCATGTATCACTGTAACAGGACTTTGTTTTGGGAACATACCAAGAAGAGGTAAAGCTGGGTCAAATGGAATTTATAGTTTCAGTTTTGTGGAATGTCCCTTTATTTCCATAGTGATTATTAGTTTACATCCTTATCAGAAATGTAGAAAACTTCCTATTTCCCCTAAACTTCAGTGGTATTTGTTGTTTTGTGACTCCTTAACAATAGCAATTCTTACTGACATAAGGTGGAACCTCAGTATTGTTTTGATTTTCATTTCTCTAATGGCCAAAGATGCTGAACTTTGGTCGTGTACTTACTAGTCATTTGTTCTTTTTTGTTCTTCTGTTTCAGTTGCCCATTCTTTGATTGGATCTTTTTATTTTGGGGAGATCTATTTTTTTAATTCTAATCTAGATACTACTCTTCTGTCCCAGTAGTAGCTGGCAAATTTTTTTCCTGTTTCAGGGTTATCTCTTTACTGTCTTGGTTGTTTGCTTTGCTGTGTGGCCTTTTCATTGTATATAATCCAATTTGTTGATTCTAGGTACAGCATTGTATCTTATGCAGTTGTAGTTCTCTTCAGAAAATCCTTGCCTATGCCTGAAGCTTCAAGTAGTTTACTTATTTTTCTCCCAGAAGATTCAGTGCTTTTGTTTTTCTATCAAGATCTTTGATTTATTTTGATTTGATTATAGTGCAGGTTAGAGATACACGCATAAATTCATTCTTTTACATGTGTATAACCAGTTTTTCCAACACCTTTTGTTAAAGATCCTATGTTTTTTCCAGTGTGTGTTTTTGGCCCCTTTGTCAAAATGAAATAGCTAAAGGTGCTTGAGGTTTTTCCTACGTCCCCTGTTCTATTCCATTGGTCAGCACGGTTGTTTCTGTATCAGTACTGTGCTGTTTTGATTACTGTACGTTTATTGTATAACTTCAGATTTTAATGCCTCCTTCATTCTATTGCTCAGGAGTGCTCTGACTCTTCTGGGTCTCTTCTGGTTCCATAACAATTTTAGAATTGTTTTTTCTAGTTCTGTGAAGAATGATAATGTTATTTTTATTGGAATTGCTATATAATATTACCATTTCGGTAATGTGGCCATTTTGACAAGTTTTGTGGGCCAGGGATTTAGCTCAGTGGCTTAAGCGCCTGCCTGGCAAGCGCGAGGTCGTGAGTTTGATCCCCGGTACCAAAAACAAAAAAAAACAAAAAACAAACAAAAAGACAAGTTTTGTTCTGCCTATCCAAGAACAAAAGGTTTCTTCAGTCTCTTTTGTCAGAGCAATATACTTTTCATTATAGAGATCTTTCATTTTCTTGGTTAGGTAAATTCCTAGGTATTTAATTTTTTTTAAGGAACCATGTTGAACAGGAATTTATCCTAGATTTTTGTGGGTTGATTTTGTATGCTACCACTTTACTAAATTTATTACTTCTTAGGGTCTTTTGCTTGGGATTTATGAGTCTTCTGTGTAAAAGATCATGTCATCTGCAAATAAGGAAAGTTTGACAGCTATCTTTTCTAATTGTATCTAATTTATTTCTTTCTCTTTGTTGATTGCTTTAAAATTTTGAATACAGTGTTGAGTAGGCATGGTGAAAGTGGGGAGGACTTTCAGTTTTTCCCAACTTAGTATGTTTATGGCAGTGGGTTTTTCATAAATGGCTTTGTTTGAGGTAAGGTCCTTTCTATCACAATTTCTTTTAATCATGAATGGATGTTGCATATTGTCAGAGATCTTTGCATCTATTTAAATGACTGTGTAATTCTTATCTACTTTTTATGTGGTAGGTTTATTAATTTATATTTTTTAATTGATACTTTGAGACAGGGTCTATTTCTATAGTTTAGGCTGGCTTTGAAATCACTTTGTGACCCAGGCTGGCCTTGAGCTCATGGCGATCCTCTTGCCTCAGCCTCTAGAATGCTGGGATTACAGGTGTGTGCCACAATGCCTGGCCTGATTTATGTATATTGAACTATTTTTGTATCCTTGGGATTAAGCTGATTTGGTCATGGTGTATAAAGTTAATGATTTGTTGCTTTCTTTTGCAAATATGTTATTGAGGATTTTTGCATCCATGTTCATTAAGAATACTGGTCTGTTGTGTGTGGTTTATTTTTTTTTATTTTATTTTATATTTTATTTTATTTTATTTTATTTTGTTTTGTTTTGCTTTATTTTATTTTATTTTATTTTACTTTATTTTACTTTACTTTTTTACTTTACTTTACTTTTTTACTTTACTTTTTTACTTTACTTTTTTACTTTACTTTACTTTTTTACTTTACTTTACTTTTTTACTTTACTTTACTTTACTTTTTTACTTTTTTACTTTACCTTACTTTACTTTTTTACTTTACTTTACTTTACTTCTTTACTTTTTTACTTTACTTTTTTACTTTACTTTTTTACTTTACTTTACTTTACTTCT
>PVJX010018208.1:0-36934 GCA_004027295.1 Dolichotis patagonum
TCCTTTAACTCATATTTTCTTTCATTTCTCTCTTACAGACATCTCATCAAAGCAACTCAGTGGCATTTTATATAACTGGAAACCATCTCAGTCATTCTTTGAGATATGAGATGTCCTGTCTCTTCCAGGAACAATTTTGCAGAGGCAGAACATAAAGTTCTAAAGGAACAACACAGGCACAAAGCACTGCCTTAGTTGTGCAGAGATATGAGCAGAGGTTATTCCTTGTCTTTTGCATAATAGTGTTACCATCTTCAATTAGTTTGTATCTACTATTTATTGGTACTTTCAAGTGTCTTTTCATCTTTTGCTAAGCTCTTATCAAATAAACTGCAGAAGGCCCAGAAACCAAAAAATAGACCAAAAACAGAGCAAAACACAAAAGAACAGGATATTGTGGGAAAATTGAATGGACATTCAAAGAAGTTTAGTATTTAGTATCATAAATACTGTCAACTGCATTATTATCAGAGAAATGCAAAGTCACATTCTATTGAGGGAGAAAAATTCAGGTGACACAATACATTGTGAGTCCATATCCATTAAGGCAGATTAAAACTAGATAATTCTTAAAACCAGGAACAATACATAAAGCACACATTTATTAACTCAAGTACTAAAGATTCAACAGATAAGCAGTTCCAGGACATGTTCATTTGTTTCAACTATTCCCTTATGACCTCAAGCTCATTCTTTATTTACATTTGCTATTTTTAACTGTGGGTTTCTAGGCTCATTTTCATCATTTCAGATTACAAGATGGCTTCTCTAGATTTAGGGCCCATGGTGGCAGTTGAAGTAAAAAGAAACTATTATTTAGGGACCTCTGGTGAAAACAACAAACTCACTTCGCTACTCGGAGCTTGACACTGATTTACAGTACAGTCACCAATTTATGAAACTATTGAAATGGTAGGGAAAAAAACACACGTACACACACCTTAAACTCAAGAGAGTGTTCCAAGGAGGAAGAACCAAAAGGCCACCATGAGACAGTCCTGAAACTTTAGCCACAGTTACTGCTTAGCACTAAATTTCAAGAACACAATTTCAGTGTCCTATGGTTTTCTTTTGGTGGCCCCTCTGAAACTCATGGTGACCTTCAGTCCTCACTTGTCACACATCAAGGGGTGCACTCAGGAGGGATCTAAGGGGCTACCTCAAGGGCAGATCTACTATGAAAGTCAGTTTGCTGAGTCTTTCATGTGTACCTTGGATTGCTCCATGTGGTATCTTGGGCCACTTGCAAAGCCGATTTGCAAGAAAGCAGTGTCAAATACAGCCCCTCATATATTTAGACCTGAATTGTGAGGCAAATTAAGTTCTTTTCTTAATAATTTACCCCATCTAGGATACTGTGGCATTAGCAGCAGAAAACAGAAGAGGACACGGTAAAGCTCATTGGTTACCATCCTTGCGTTAGCAATAGCTCATTGGCCATCAGATGAATACCTGGGCCCGAGAGGATTCCTAAGCAGACAAGATTCTTAGGGGTAAATTGACAATACTGGGTATTGAAGTTAGATACTCTATCTTACTACTACCAGGAAATGACCCCCACAGACACTGAAGATAGCCAAATGCAGATACCTCAGCTGTTAACCACCATGGCGATACATGGACACTACATCCAGGGCCTGTTCCTGACAGTGCCGGCTTTCACATCACTCACAGAAGGGTGTGTCTGACAGATGGGCTTAGACCCCATGCCTAATTCCTTCCGAGGTCCTAATTTCAATGGCAAAGCAATTCAAAAGACCACGAACAGTGCTAACTGTGATATTCATCGGTTTTTAAGGGGCAGGGATCTGTGGCAGTCATTGTATTCCTTGAAATTTTCTGTTCTAGCCCTAGACTAGAATTCCCAGAATGCTTGTTGGCCATAACTGGGCTCTATGGCTAAGAGCAGCTGTGAAGGGGACTGGGGGGAGTCCTGGGATGGCTAGTGCCCATCAAGAAAGTCTATAAGGGAGAAGAGAGCTAGGAATGACGTTGGAGGAGTCAGGCAGCAATTTCCAGTGCTGGGAAAGTCATGTGACTCTGTTTGCATTTGTTCTGTGTGATAGGGGGTATTGCCTGCAGCAGCCTGTCTGTTATTGGTTTTTCTTCAAGATTTGGTATGCAGATAGTTTTAAAATTCTCTTGATATTTTATATTCAGAATCTTAAAGGTATCCTGAATAAACAAATCAAAAGCCCTGAGGCCTGAAAGAATGTGCAAACTTCTAAAGCTTCCTAGGTAATTCTGTCACATGTTAAAGTCAGAGAACAGTTAATTTGGAGAGAGATTTCCCGAGATGGAAACCAGAGTTATACCTTAGTGGTAGAAATTTAAGTAGATTTGACATTGCTTTCTTTTAGTTTGCTGTTTGAAGGTTTGGACTAAATAAGAATAAGTGGAAGCTCCTTTTAAATTGTAAAAGACACTCATAAGTGTTTCAGAGTAGAATGTAAATAAGTAATTGGTGGATACGTGGATTTCGTGAGGGACCAGACTGGAAGACCTGGGGGAATACTGCTGAAATCCAGCTGCAGAAGACGCATACAGGAGAGGGTTGGTGCAGGTCCTGAGGCCAGGTGAGTTAAAGACCTGAGCCCAAGCTCTGTGCAGACAAAATGTGAACTCTGCATGATTTTGTGCCTCACAAAAGAAGGTTAAAAAATGGGATGTAGTCACGTTGATTACTGTTAAGCATGCAGCCATTTTTTGCTCATTTCTTACACTACTTAGAGCAAGCAATTCCCTGTATGATGGACTGGGAATCCTGAACTCCGCTCCGTACACATGAAAGAGTAATGTCAGAAACATCAGCTCTTCCTCACAGTGTGGGTTAAACACAATTTTTAACCCAGAACATTGGTGGGTCATTTCCATTTCCACTCCATTTCTTCTATTTTCATTGAATAATTGACTTAGTTTTCATGCACCAGCACCCTTAAGTGAAAGGCAATTCAGTACCCTGGTGGATGTAGTTCTAGTGCCATTTCTCTTGCCAATTTGTATCATTACCTGGAGAGAATAGATATTTCTCACCTTTTCATTCTACTAATTTCTCTTAACACATCATTGCAGTCATGTATTTGGACGTCTGTATCCTCTACCTGCTGGATATTTCTTAATGGTAAACAGAGTTTCGTATCTTCTATTCCTCCAGTGGGCCCAGCACACAAGACAGAGTGATTGTTTAATAATAGTGGTGAATAAAAGAATAAAGTGCACAAGGGCAGATGTTGGGCCTTCACTCAGTGACTCTCAATTTAGGTTCTAGTTTAGACACTGGAGAGCTCCAAAGCCCTGAGTAATTTACAGTTTTCATCTTAAAATGCTGCCTTGTGATTGCTGTGAATTGAATATGTCTGCGAAAGTTCATGTGGTAGAAGTGTTATCCAGAAGGGAATGGTATTCAGGGGATGATGTAATAAGACGTGATTACATCAGGAAGGCTCTGCCCTCATGAAAAGACTAATGCTGAGGTTATTGTGAGGGGATCACTATAAAAGGACAATCATGTTTGGCTTCCTCCTCTTCTTAAGAGTGCCCTCTTCCCTTTTGTCTTCTTAGGACACTCCAGGGACATCTGTACCCAATGCAGTCCCTTATTTTGGACTGCCCAGCCTCCAGTTCTATGAGAAATAAACCTCTTTTCTCTATATATCACCTGCTTTCCAGTGTTCAGTTATAGGCACAAGAACAAACCAAGGCAATTAATTGTACATCTTTTGTTGTATCATATGATACAATTTTACATTTTATTGTGCATCTACTCCATTGGGCTGCAGTTAGAATTAAATGAGATGTTGTCTATAAGCACTTCAAACAGTTCATGGACTTCAATAAATGCTCAGTGATATATGCTTTTAAAAATTGGGTTGACATTAATGTGTTTGTTTCTGTCTCTCCAACCAGGAAAAAGAAACCCTTGCAGACAGAAGATTGCCTCTCTTGTTCACCTCTTCACCTTCAGTGTTTGGAATCCAGTCCAGTACATTCCAGATATGGAACAAATACCTTTGGTAAATGAACGAATGAAATACAGCCTTTAAAATGCCAAGAAGTCCAAAAGCACCTACTTTTTTTGCTGTATCAATCAGGAGTCTTGGTGTGATTTTTATAAAGATTTCAACTATGCAGTGAAAAAGTCCCTTATTAAACTTGTCTCATAACCAGGACTCCAGAAGCAGAGCTCCACGGTGACCTTGCGCTGTGGCTGGGGAGTGAAATTCAACCCCTTCTTCTCTGCCTAATCCTTGGAAGGGAACCAAGCACTGGACCATCACATGCAGGAAGGAAGGAAAACAAAGGAAAGAGGAGTCTAAAGTTTGCCGATTTGCTCCCTCAGCAGCCTCAATGAAAGTGACACAGAGGGACAATGTGAGCTGGGGCTGGATGTATTTGCCTGCACTCTGGCCTGGTTACAAACATGGCCTAACCGATGTTTTATATCTCACCTGGGAAATCACTTTGCTGTTGAGGGAGAGGCACTCAGCCAGGTAAAGCAAAGGGAGCCCAGGGTCTTCTTCTAGACACTGTAAATATACTATTTTTGAAAACCTAGTTTTATATCTGCACATCCTTGACAGTTACTCAATGTTGTGGGTGTGTGTTTCAGAGAATGAGAGAGAGGGGAGAGAGAGAGAGGTAAGGAATGTATTTTCTGGGTCACCATACAAATGGAATCCAAAGACAGACTCTAACTACTGGGGGCAGCACAGTGGTAGCAGTGAATTCTCCAAGATCTTGTAGTCTGAGAAGCCTGACATCATGCATGATTTCACACCTTAACTTTAAAAAGAACAATTTCTCCTGGCAGGTGACTCAAATCTGAGGCAAGGCTCTGGGGCTTGATAAGTGTGAAATAGATCGTTTTTGTGTGTGCTATTGAATAGCACATATCAGCTCCCAGTGTAACCACTGGTGACTTAATGGCTTCAGACTAAATGATCTTTAAATTCTAAAATTATATTCCTCACCAAAAGCTGTCATTGTGTCTGCTTTTTCTATTTAAGGAAATAAAAATGACTCTAATCATCAAAACTGTCAACTCCCCCAAAAGTAGATTAGTATGATTCATGATTCAGTATAAAAAAGAAAGCCACATTTCTTCCAGTTTCGAACTGGGTCAGCCCCATGACAAAGCTCTGCTGCTAAATCATCTCTACTGCAGCAGATGCCGTGCAGAAATAAATACACTCTGCAATGGGGTGCATCCCAGAACCGCAACTCATCCTGAGGATGGTGAACACTTGCCTTCCGATTTTAAGCCTGCCTTTTTCGTTTGTTTGTTTGTTTATTCAATAGCTGGGTTTTTTCTTTCTTTCTTGTTCTTTAGACAGTAGAGAGACACATAGAAAATTGCAAAGTCCTGATTAGTTTTAGGCCTCCTGACCTGCAAGTATTGTGGCCTCCAAAGACCTGAAGGAAATCAGACTTGCTGTTCCCTAATCCTTCGCTCTCACCTCTTAGAAGCCTTTCTCCATTTCCTAAGATCCCCTAGGGCTAGAAACCAATTGGATTCTCTGGACCTTTTTTTTTAAACCTGTTTCTAAATGGGATTGTATGGGCTATAACAGCGAAAACTGCTTTGAGATGGAGGTGTTGAACTGTACTTCCCCTGGGGTTTCTAGTTGCCCGATTAGAGGAAAATCTCTAATGAGAAACAAGCTTCCTGAAACCTTAGAATTGTTACACTGTTCTGTGGTGGGGATCGGATTCCCAGACTTGGCAAATAACCTGGCTAATTTAGTATTACTCCATTCACTTAGCTTTATACCAGCACCAAAAACTAATACTAATTAGTTATTTTTAGGTTCTTCTGATGTTCTCTCTACTGTGAGTTACGTGTTTTATATGCAGAATTTAATTTTCACCTCACGAAAATTGGTCGAAGTCAATAATGTTATTATAACCATTTTGGAAAGGAAAAGTCAGACCTCAGCAGATTAAGAAATTTACCCCAGAAGGAAGAGTTTAGAAGGCAGAATTCAATCCCTAACAAGTAGATTAGAGTCCACCCCAACTACTGTGGCTCTTGTTCTTGCAGAATGTACGCTTCCATTGGTGACCAGCTATGAACTACTTAAATTTTCTTGAATTACAATTGGATTGTAACTCTCAATCAATACGAAAGGTTAATAAGGGAAAGTATATTGAGGAAAGAATCTCAAGTCTCCTTGGGATGTCAGAAATGCTTCTTTGAAGAAGTAACACCCAACCCCAGACTTGAAAGTGTAGAATGAGTTAGGTGAAAAGCAAAAGGCTAGAGCGCTACAAGGGAAAAGGGACTTGCTTTTACAAGACAAAGTAGTGGGACAGGGGGCACATGCCTGTAATCCCAGTGCTTTGGGAGTGAGAGGCAGGAGGATGACACATTTGAGACCAGGCTTGGGGCTTGGTGAGACCCGATTCAAAATAAAAACTGAATAAGGCAAGCCTGGGGCTCAGGGTAAAGATTCAATGCTAAGTAAATACAAAAGAGAATAATCATGATAAGAGGCAGAGTGTTTGAGCTGGAATTTTCAGACAATTGTGTGACCTTGGAGGGTTTCTTAGTATTTGTATCATAATTATTACATAAAATCAGAATTTTTTAAATTAAATGAGTGGGAGGATGCAGGACAGGAGGCCTGCATGTGCATGTGTGTGTGTTTTCCTGTTTTTATCTTTTCTGAGTGAGTGGGAAAGAAGAGAGAAACAGAATCCCATAGAATTACAAAATAACTTCATAGGAACAGTACCATAGATACATGAAAATCTGAAAATCAACCAGTGGTAATATAATGATCCTAGTAGCTGATGCAAGCTGCTTTATCCCGTGCCACACACCACCACTACACGACATGCACACACGCGCACACACACACACACACATTTTATCTTCTTGACTAATGTGAGGTTTCTCAACAGCAAATATTGTTGGTACATAAAATGTATTCAGAGGCTGTTGCTTGAAAAATGTGTATTTGACTTACAAATCTAGATACATTCATCACTTTGATAAAATAAAAGCTAAACTAAACATAAAATCCATGGTAGAGACATGTGTGCATTGTGTTATTACACCCAAGTAGTGCTTTGATTTCTGTCCTCACCAAAACTTTGCATCTTGGGAAGAAATGAGCTAGTTAATGTCACATCTGTGCTAACCTTCTTCCTCTCCCCTCTCCTGCAGTATACTTCCTAGGAAACACCTTAAGGGGGATGAGCTCTTCTCACTAGTAGAACTGCTGTTATGTATGCCTTGCATGCTCCAATACGATTATAAAATGGACTTGAACCCAGGAGACTTTACCTACAAGGAAAAATAACAGCAGTCAAAATCTGGGAGCCATTAGCTTCCAAGTCTTCGAAAAAAGTCGATGTCATCCACTGTCATCCACTGTCCACTGCTTCTGTCCTTAGGAGGAAAGCGTCAAATGGCCAGTGTATCCTTGCTTAGGCCCCAGGGTAGGAAGAGGCAAGATTCTGGTTTGGTATATCTGCTGCTCACCTCTCGCTGCCGTCCTCTGACTTCCATTTGGTTTCTGATGTCCAGTGTTATGGTGACACAGTGATGACATGACACTCGGCAGTGGGCAGAGGACATGTGCTCACTGTAAATCAAGTTAGTGCTCAGGGGCAATCTCCTGGTGTTACTTGAGTTGATGATTTTCAAGCTATTGATGCAATGGGTCTGGGTTCTAATCCTGGCCTTCGTATCTGTGTGTCTGTGGAGAATTTCCCCGACCTTGAATGTGCTGGAAGCCTTCTCATCACAACACAGAGAAGCCATCTCTGTGACACCCTTGGCCAGCTGGCAAAGCCTACTGCTATATCTGCTTTCTGAGCTGGACCCCTGACTGGACTGTGTCACCGTGGCTGGTTCCCCTCCAGAGGACTGTGACTGTGCTGTTCAAAACATCGCTTTTCTCATAAGTATACCGAGCCCTTTATTTATCTTTGTAAAAGGCTAATTAAAACCTGAGTTATGTGAAAGCCAGATCTGTATCTTGTCTGTTTCCCTGTAGTCAGCAAAGGAGCCAACACACCATCACAGCTTAGCATGAATTGAATAAAAAACTGAGTCATCTTGCCGCTCAAGAGTTTGCTTCCTGTGATCTTAGCATGTCTTTTATTTTTTCTATGATTGCTTGTCCTGTGTCTTCAGTTTACGGTGAAACCCCAGTTCTGCTTATCTATTCTTTCTTCCTTTCCCAGCCTCGGTTTATAAGATACCTCAAGGTGATAGAGCGAGATATTCTAACTCACATTGGTTAAAGTGTCACGAAAAGGTATTCACTGGTTAAAATGTGAAAAGCCAGGCCAGTCAGAGAACAGACTTCAGCGAGAACTGATCAGATCGCTGCCTCTGTATCTCCACCGTGAGGCACGGCACGCGGTATCCTGAGAGCCAAGAAATTACCTCCAACTCTGCATTTTGCAGGGAAAGAGGCAACTTCCGCCCAGAGCAGGCGCGCGAGAAGTGTGTAATTGGTAGCTACTTTCTCAGTCACCACTCATTCACTGTCTTTTACTCGTTAGGCTAGGAGTAAATCTGATGTGTAATGTTAATATTCTTGGAAACATCTTCACACACTCAATGTTTTAGGTCAGATCTCTTAACACAAAGGCACCGTTCTTTGTTTCAACCACTAGAGGGCGGCAGCGGAAAAACTGTTCCCACCACTTACTTTGGTGGCGGTGTACCTGCTTGTCCAAAAACGTGACTATGGCATGCTTATAACAGCGACATGGTCTGGAGTCGAAATATTTGTCCTAATATAAAAAATATTCATTCCTACATGTGCTTTATAAAGCGTGACTCTAAATATTTTAGAGGTGTGAATGAGCCCACCCTCTGCCTCTGATCCCTTAGGTAATTTAGAAGTTTGTGCTAAGCTAAACATAAAACTCAAGGGGGTTTTCAGTAATGCTGGATGCCTCCTCTCCCAGGATGACAGTGTCCCACAGTCTGCGATGACAGCTGTGCGGAGCTCTAAGGAAGAGATGAGGACTCTCGGGTGGTGAAAGAGAGCGAGGATCCTTGCAGGACCCAGGACAGTCAGTCATCAAACCTGGGTAAGATTTCTTCATATTCAGTAATATGGCCTATTTCTGTCATTCGGTCCACTTGTATCTAAAACGTCATGAGGCACAATGAGCTCTGTCTTGATCATCTTTACACTGAAAGGCGTGTTTCTTTTATTTCATTACAAGTTGCTTCTCTTTTCTATTCTTAGTTTTGCCCCAATAGACACTTTAACAACCACACATTTTCCTTCTGGAAAAGTATTTTTGAGAGTGCAAAGAGGCCAATTGTTTCAAAATCCTTCTGTGATTTACCACATTATGCATAGAGTGTGGAATTCAAAATCAGAAATCCAGTCCTGGAGTTAGGAAAGATTCCTATAATTAGCATTTGTGGTAGTGGTTTTTATTCACTTTAAAACTGGGATTTTCCAACCCACAATGGCATACAATGTATAAGGATTTGTCTTCTCTTGAACAGGGAAAGAAAAGACTGGAATAAAATGTAAGATTATTTCCAATACAAAAGGATATATTTCTTGTATGATTATATATGTATATTTTACAGTTAAAATCCATATTTACAGCTACAATGTACATTTATTTAGAATTCCCCACTTGAAGTTTTTAACTAGATAAATGAAAAGACATTTTAAACTGCACTGCTAAAGAAAGCAGTACAGAGTTATGTACACAGATGTGGTTCTTAAAATGAACTGAACTATTTCTTCTGTTTTTGCCTCTCAAGAAACTGTACAATGGTAATTTCTTAGAAATATATCCCAGAGTATGACTGCAAAGTATAATCAAATAAAACTAAACCAAAAACTGTCCACTTAAAAATCTTTGACAAAAGAAAGAGTAACACATGAATCTTACAGCTTATTTTTGTAGTGTCAGTATGATAGATTTGTGCACTCATTAAAGTGAATATTTACTTAGAAATCTCAGGTCAAAGATAATCAGACTATAAAAAAATAATCTGTAAAAGTGCAAGTTTTCTTTAGGATTTCTCATTTTCTAAATTTATTGCTGAGCTAACTGGTATACTATACTCTAGAAAAAAGATCTGTTCCACAGTAGATGTATTTTGTCTGTTAAGGGGATATTTGTTGAAATATAAAAGACAGTGTTGCATTCAAGATAACCTCAGAATTTGTCACCTTAAGGTATCAGGTATTTTCATAATTAAATCTATTTTTGTTTATAGTATTAAAATTTTTATTTACTGAAGGTTTTTAGATAATCAATGTATTCCTAAAAGACACGTTGTACTCTGTCAGCAATTGCAAATGTGTTTCTCACCAAAACAGACTTCATATTTTCATAGAAATATTTGAATTTAATAAGTAAAATTATGAAAATAAAAAAGCAGCAGTTTAAATTACGTAATGAAGACAATTTTAATTCTAAAATATTGACATATGCTTCCACCAGAGGGCAACATTTGCAAGATGCCAAAATCTTCCAAAAGCATCTCCTCACACAGGGACATAAACAAGTGTAAACAAACCCTATTGTAGTGTTGAATAATACTACATGTAATATAAAAATAATCTATGTGTACAATTATTTGGTTAGTTGCTTATAAATCTCACTGTCTCCTCATAGAAGTACAAACAATAAGTTTAAACTTCTTTAAAAATATAAGAAAATAGAACTTTCAAAATGCAGCATATTTACATATTTTTATTATGTTTCCAACTTATGATTAACCATCTAGCTTAAGTATGATTGAAATACTCAGCAAGGGACAAAGCAAAATTAAAGGTTTATAACAATGAATACATAATGAAATATTCACTGGCTGTTACAAGTGGAAGGGAAGATAGTGATCACTGCAAGCTTTCATTTTTTGCCCATAAAGAAATTGAAATAATTAATGCTGAGTGATGGTTTCAAAGTTTTGGGGCTGATAATCCCAAGAATCTAGACTCAAACTTGTTAATTCATTTCATGTTCCATCTGGAAAATGTTTAGAATTACTGAATCTGGGGCTCTGACCTTCACCCATTTAGCCCAAGTGCACACTTAACCAAAATGTGAAGCTCTAAGAATTCTGTGCCACTTCCAATCTGTACTGTTTATTTATCTTCATTTCTGGGTGTATGCCTTCAATATGAATTATGCAATTCATAATTCTTCACTTTCTTCCTCCATAAAAGAGACAGAAAACTATTTTAGCTTTAAAAAATTATGAGGAATAAATGAAGTCATCAGGTAAATGAAAACCATTCATAAATTGTAATATGTCATCCATGTTTTATATTCAGTGAAACCTTATTGGGAGGAGAAAGTTATCTAAGAGGAAAAGTTATCTAGACAGAACTTAAGGTACTGGTAAAATTTAATGTAAAAGATAGCATGACAGTGCATTCCAGTAATCTCAGCTACTCAGGAGGCTGAGGCAGGAGGACCTTGAGTTAGAGACCAACTTGGAAAACACAGGAAGATCCTCTTTCAAAATAAAATATAGAGGGCTGGAGATATAGCTCATAGGCAGAATACTTACATAGGTTGCACAAACCCTGAATTTAATCCCCATAACACAGAAATAGTAAGATTTTTTAGGGTCAAAAAGAGTACTCAAAGAATATATACCCTATAAACAAACCTATCAGTGTGTGTTCAGTGTTTAGAATTTGTGACCACAGAGGGAGGACATCTGTGGGGTCAGTAACTGGAATCTGAACATACATCTTTTATTTTAGGATCAGCTCTAAATTTAAGGGCAGGCCAAATGGCCTGATTCAGTCTCAGATGACCAAGTAATAATGCTTGCATTTCTGTACATACAACATTTTCTCTTTGTATAGGATTTTGCCAAGGAATTCTCTTTTAGCCAGATTTCTTTCCAAAAGCTACTCTTCCTTTTTCAGTTCCACTGGACTGCCACCATCTTCACTGGCCTAAATCTCCTCTATTTAGACAAGCAAGGAAACCTCCCTGAATGAAGTGCTTTTCTGTGAAGTTTCACACATAGGCTGGGTTATTTCACTTGTTTAATTTTATCTTCATGATGATATTTCTGTGTTTGTTTTCTGTGGAGCTCATGAAATCTTCTAGGGGGCATTCCCTGAGTGAGTGTAGTTCTTGGCAACCCTGGAGTATTTTTAGAATGGGTAAGTCAACATTAGCACTACTCTGATTCAGGCATTCAAACTTTTATCAAGAGGAAGGAGAAGAGACTCAGAAAATATTTCTTTCATGAAGACGAATGGATGTAATTATTTTATTCCAGAAATAATACTTTCCTGCTGGATTTCTATTGGTTGGTGACCTTCACAAAAATATTGTGAATGATATGATCATCACATTTTTTCTGGCAGTTTAGATGTCTAGTCATTTAGGGAAAACTCAAGCAGAATTGTTTTATATCACTACCCAACCTTCACAAATATTGGTTAAAATTTTCATTTTTACATAAGTTCCCAGAACACAAAATCATGGATATTTCTGGGTGAATTAAATTTAATCAATTAATCACTAAAATTCTGAAAAACACCCAGATGAATCAAGTTCTGAGTAACTTGAGTATCTATCTATTTATTTATTTATTTGTGATTTGCAAAATAGGTTACTGAGATTGTTTTTCTTTCTCTTCATAATTGATTTCCTGCAGAAGCAAACAGTGTTTGGAGTATTTTGAAAGATTCCAGACTTTTTAAAAATTTTATTTACTGTTTTATTACAGACAGATGTCATGCATACTTATAAAAATAAGAGAAATATACCTCTAGTGTCTTATTTTAACCACAACTTAGAGTGTTGTATGCCTTGATAGGTCCAATATTTAGTAGTAGTGAAAGCTTTTAGCTCCTTGTGAAATGTTTTGCAGCTATTTGTTCAACAAATCACATCCATTCTATCATTTGAACTATTCAGTGAGTAGAGTTTCATGATTCCGTATTCAGAGCTGAGATTTAGTCGGATGATCCATGAGTAAAATCTACTCCCCCTGTTGGCTTAAATAACAGCCAAAGCTTTGACCTTGAGAATGTGGTTCAAGGCCAGGCCATTTTATAAGCGTTTGCTTGAATTGCATCTCAGAGGTTTGTGGTTCATGTGGATGGCGTTAGTAATTCACACTGAGTTAGCACAGATTTCTTGCTTTGCTAAACTACATAAATTCATTGATCCAATATCTATCTGTACATATAAAATAGAAAAATCTTACACAGCTATCTCTCAAAAATTCTGCACTAGGAGAAAGCACAAAGAAAAAATAAGATCTCAGTGAAAGATAAATATATTAAAATAAATTTTGAAAACATCATCAGTTAATAATTTCTGACAAGCACACACTGTGGCTAAAAATTTCACCAGTATATTGATATTCTGGAAGAGTTGAGTTGTAAATTAGTTAAGTGAAGCAGCTTAAAATTCTGAAGAATTTACTTTGAATTTGTTGTCCCATATCTAAGTGAGTGTGTTCTGTTTGCTTTCTTTCCTCTCTCTCTCTCTCTGTCTCTCTGTCTCTCTGATCTGCCTTCCTTTCTCTTTCTACCTACCTACCTTCCTTCTTTCTCTTATCAGGGATTGAATTAAACAAACAAGCGATGTAAGTATACATTTGGGGACACATACTTTCCATTCGAGGGAGCCCCGGAGTTCAGATACCCCGTACCCACGCGGAACACCTTGCATGCTTCCTTCCTGCAATACTGTACTCTGCGCCTTAGGTAGCACACTGGAAGCAACTTGTCAATTTTTAATAAAGTCCTCCTCCCCGGCAGAGCCCAACCCAGCATTCCTCCAGCAAACTCCGGAGATGATGACATCTTCCCACTTGGTTTCCATAGCATCCGGTCCTGAAGAGCCCCAGGGGTCCTGGTCAGGACCATCCGCCCGCCGGCTCCCTTCCAAAGTTGGCCACCTCGCTGGCGGCGAGACGCCTCCCTTCCCGCCGAAACTCGCTCTGTCCGTGGTGCTGAAGCTTCCGGCCCAGTCCCGCCCAGCCGGGCGTTGCCGGCCATTCTGAAAAATTGCTGCCGACGCTCCCCAAAGCGGCGTTGTGTATCTGCTGTTTACTCATGTCCGCAAAGAGCAGCGGCGCTTCTCCATCTTAATTCGACTCCACCGCAGAGCAGAGTTACGCCGGCGCGATGGGAGGAGACCACGCGGAGGGAGGAAAAACCAACGGCGGCGTTGCTCACCTGAGACCTCAGATGCTCCCATGAGTTTGGAGAGCGCTCTCCGCTCCTTGCGGCAAAGGCACCGCTTTAAACAGGAGTGTCCTTGTGCCATCGCCCTTACACCAGGGCCCTGGGATATTTCCACCCCCTCCGCTGAAAGCCAGCAGCTTTGATTGCAGTGAACCCTGGACATCAGGAATTAACATCTTTTTCAGGGCGCTGACTCCCAGCACCAGGACTCGTCCGCACCCGCCCAAATACCATGGCACCGCGTGCGCCCTTAGCCACCCGATCCTCCCCTTCCAATGAGACTTTCTGATGGTGCCTACCAACTCTCCTATTAGGAAACCCGTGGGCTGCGCGCAGCATCCTGTTGTATTCTCCTTCTCGTGCTCCCTCCCCTCTCTCACTCGCACTCTCGCTGGAGGCACACCAATACCAGTCCGCTGAGAAGAAAAAAAAACCCCACAACTACGTTAAGATCAGGAAAATATGCGCAGCCTTCGCCTTTCGTAGCAATCACTACTTAAATCTGGCAAGAGGAGACATCAGTCTTGCCGAGAATGGAGTCGGTAAAACAAAGGATTTTGGCCCCAGGAAAAGAAGGGCTAAAGAATTTTGCTGGAAAATCTCTCGGCCAGATCTACAGGTAAGAGAAATCCAACCCTGTGTACCTGGGGCTCGCCAGGAAAACAATCTGCGGGAATATTTCTGTAAGCCTGGGTTGCTTAGAGAGACTGTAATATGATCAGGAAGTCTTTTTGTTGCTCATTGCTGAAGCCGAGCTGCTCAGGAAACCTGCTTATTAATGCAGGAATGCTGCACTAAATAAACCTGTCTGCTGTGTGTGTGTGTGTGTGTGTGTGCGTGTGCGTGTGTGTGCTGATTTGCTACCTGCAAATTCTCATCCTGTCTTACCCAAGACTTATCCTTTTTACAATTAAGAAATGACTGGCACTTGCTCCAAAAGCCTTTCTTTTGATGCTTTGAATACTCCAAATTAAATTCTTTTGATGCAGAAGAATGAATAACAAAATATAACCCCCTAAGCAATAATCAGGGTACTCTAGGTGGTAGAAAGAAATTTAGATCTCAGCTTTAAAGTCATAGTAGAGAAACCCCCAGGGGATCTCTTTCTGCACTGAATAAACTCAAAATGTATCAATAATTGATACCTGAAGTAGTTGCTCTGAACCTGAAGCAATGTGTAGGTATTTTTAATTATCAGCTTTCTGCTAGCCACACGGTTCCTGCATGTGAAATGTCAGTGTACTTGTCATCACAACCATGACAAAAAGCAGAATGACTTTGAAAGTCCTAGAAAAGATTTAAAATATTTTATTTGTTTTGTAGTCGTTGCATTTATTATGCCATGAACTGAAACACACTCAATCTTTCCAGGTATGCGATATACATACTTTTTGTTGTTTTTGTTAACAATATCAGCAGAATCAACCAGAAAGGACAGACACAAAGGACAAATGATTCCATGAAAGCACTAATTTTCACATTTGGAAAACTGAAGCCTCTGTAAATTATAAGACACACACAAAGAAAGTCACCAGTGTGCCTCTTCATTTCCCAGTTTCTCCTCTCTGGTGGGCTTGGAGCAGAGTAGGTTCCTTCCTGCACCTATGCTGCAGGGATACCGCAGGGGCCCTGCAGTCCTTGCCCTGGAAAGGGCTGCTTCCTCCTACCCCAGTGGGATCAGGTGGGGACTTCAGGTGCAGGTTTCAGCTTTGCACACATAGGCATCTAGCGTCCAGGTAAAAATTCCACCTTGGCTAATTGTTTTCCTCTAGAAAAAAAAAATCAGTGTTTCCTCAACAGGGATCTGACTTCAGAAATAGCATTCACCTCTCCCTAGTACCTTCATGGCCCGTTCTTCAGGTGACATTTGCTAGATTTTGGAAATGTGATATTCTTTTTTCTATTGGCCCGAAATGACTCGGCGGCAATATCCCAAGCTATTCATTCTTGGAATTGATCTCAAATTTCCCTTTCTTGCACTGGTGTTTGTGAGTGGGAGAAATTTTTTTAAAATGTACATGCATGATTCAAAAGGACACAGATTAAAAGTAATTCCATGGAGGATTTTGAATATATTTTCAGATTGTAAACGCACACATGCTTTGTTTCAGTGTGGGGAGTATGGATCTCAAGGGGCTGCGGAGCTATTGCTTTGCACATTCTTCCTTTGGAAAAATAGAAATTTCAGACAGGTTAGGGGTTAGAACGGCAGCACCTTTAATAAAATGATTCCATCACTTCACTTCGAGGTTCCCTTTTTCCGACTCCCCCTTCCCCCTCCAGGACGAAAGCCCGAAAGGAATTGACTCAGAGGGGCGAAATTCTATGCAGTACTATGCCAAAAAAAATTTTTTTAAATGAGATCTGCCGCTTTGGTGTGGCAATCTTACAAAAGTTAATAAGGGGGGAGTTATCACCGGGAGTAGCATTTCACATCTTTGGAAATGGGCCCGGGGATATTTTTTGGTGTTTGCAACCCAGATAGTAATGACGCAAGGTTGTGAATAATTAATTATTCATGTCCAGGCTGTGGGAAGCTTAGGTGTCGGCCATATGCTGCGGAGGCCTTTGTTTCCCCGCTCCAAGAAAAAAGCAAAAAGAAAATGTGTAACGGAGGAGTAAGCAAAGAACGGCGCTGGCGCCCTGGGCTGCAGCAGCGGGAAGGAGAGTGCCTGACAGTCTCAGTGGTCTGCGTCGCTTCCTGGGAGCCTCAAGCCAGGAGACGCCGCCGCGTCCCCCGTCCCGGGGCAGGGCCTGGGCTCTGGGGGAGGCAGGGTCGCGACTTCCCCAGCCCCGCGAGCTGCCAAGGATGGAGAAGGGGCGCCTCGAACTGGGTCTCGGTCTGGCCGGCCTGTGGAGGCAATGTGGGGTGCAGGTCAGCACCTCGTGGGCTGGTGTGGAGCCCAGTCAGGGATGGGGTGGGCGCCAGGGGCGCACACGGGTGCCGGCACTCGCGGCTGTGTTACCCTTTCCCTCCAGCGCGGACCGGCCTGCGAGTCAGGTCCACACTGCCCGCAAGGGGTGGATCCTGAGCCCTGGGACTTGACGTCTTAGGCCTGGAGGTACTAAGTTGAAGCCTAGCCATTGTGGGGAGACAGAAGTGGTGGCGGTGGTGGTGGAATGCCGCAAAGGGACTCTGGGGGAGGTCCTGAGGCTTGCTGTGGCCCTGGCACCCTAATCCCTAGGGAAGCACCAGGTCAGGACCCTCAAGCCAGCCCAGACGGTCCAGGCCAATGCAAATGCACGGCCGGGCCTGAGTCCCAGCGGTCTAACCCGGGCCTCCTGCTTACCCCACCCACCCACTCCTGCTCGCAGGGCGCTGGAGAAGAAGCAGGACACCGCCGCTGGGGAGACCATCGAGCTGACCGAGGATGGGAAGCCCCTGGAGGTGCCCGAGAAGAAGGCGCCGCTGTGCGACTGCACGTGCTTCGGCCTCCCGCGCCGCTACATCATCGCCGTCATGAGCGGCCTGGGCTTCTGCATCTCCTTCGGCATCCGCTGCAACCTGGGCGTGGCCATCGTGGACATGGTCAACAACAGCACGGTCCACCGCGGCGGAAAAGTCATCAAGGAGGTGGGCCCTTCCCGCGGTCCCCGCGTCTGTCCGCCCGACCCCTTATCCCTGGAGGCCTCCCTGCCTCGGCTCTGCCCTCCGGCCCGGCCAGACCCCTTGGGAGCACAGTGGGAAACACAGCCCAGCTCGCGAGGCCTCGGAGACCTGACCCAAGCTGAGCACTGGCACGTCCCAGTTCCAACAAAGTCTCCCTTTTATGATTTAGGGAGAAATAGAGGAGACTATTCGTTATTACCCCCCCCATTGCCTCCAGATCCCAAGCCAAACATGTTAATCATCAAAATTAAACCAAACAGATCAGCTAGGCCAGGGTGCGGGGTGAAAGGGGAGATTTATATGTCGAGGGCCCAGAGAGGCCATCGTGGGTTCAGGGGCTTCCAGCTGCCGAGTTTTTGCTGGGAGATGGACAGCGACACCTACAGAGGGGAGGTCACTTCAAGGACACAGCAATCAACTGTGGCTCCTTTTGTTTGGGGTCCGGGGTGGCTAGGCTGTAAAGCAGGCAGAGGAGAAACTAGGGCGAACACTCTGGGTGTGGGGAGCTTGGGCGTCATGCACTGGCCTCAGAGGAATCCAGAAGACTGCAAAGGGCCTTCGGTTTCAACCTTTTATTCAGGGGAGCAGGAGGGAAGGTACGCAGCACCGTGGACGGCACCCTCTTGTACTTCCGGTGTGGACGTGGTGCCACTTGCTTGCAGTCGCACCTCGCGCGCCCCGTAGCTCCGGGAAACTGCGCCTTGACCTTGGGACACACCCCTCACATCACGCCTGCGCAGTCACTGGTCCTTCACTCCACTGAGCCTCCCAAATTCCCCCGGCCACTGCCTGAAAGCGTCCAGACTGGGGAAGACACCCTTTCCCCCAGCCCGTCCAAGCTTCGCGCCTCCCTCTCCCATAATTTCCTAGGTGGGCCAAGCGATTGCATGGCATCCTCGAAGTCACCGCACCACTGTGTCCTCCCAGGTCGCCTGGCCCAGGGGATGCTGGCTAAAAGTCCGAATCCCGAGGCGCTGGCCAACAAATCTGTTCTGGGGGAGCCAAATTTCCAAGACCGGGCTCCTAATATTTTTCTCTCATTAAGGTGATCAGCTCTCCGCATGAGGAGCTGGTCTCGAAGCCTGGGCGGCCAGCGTGGCTGTTAGTCACTTAATGAGCGCCCTTCATTTCAGTTACAAGAGGCGATTTTGTTAGGAAACGAAAAGGCGAGGCTCCGGACCCCAGGAACAGAGGCAGTGCCCGGTGTGGGGAGGGCCCTTCGGCCTGCAGGCCCTGGAAGTGACTTTTCAACACTGACTCCACTCTTCCCCCTCACCTCTTCCCCTTCCCTGCACTCCTGTAGAAAGCGAAATTCAACTGGGACCCGGAGACTGTGGGGATGATCCACGGTTCGTTCTTTTGGGGCTACATCATTACCCAGATTCCCGGCGGATACATCGCGTCGCGTCTGGCAGCCAACAGGTAAAGGACCGGAGAGGGCCGGGCCCGGGGCTCTGGATCGGCGCCCAGGAAGGCAGCTCCGAGGGGCTGGGGAGCCCCCGGGAGCTTTGCTGGTCCCTTGGCACCCCCTGTAAAGACTGGGGCTGCTGCCTTCTCCTTCCAGAGCCAGAGGACCTAAGTGTGCCCGGGCGGGCGCGCGCGATCTCGCCCACCCTGGGGTCTAAACGGCCTCTTTCCGTGCAATGGTCCAAGCGTCTTGCGACGGGGCCGGAGCTGAGGCCAAACGGGACGGGAGCTGGGGTCGGGGACCAAGGTCTTGGGGAGTCCGTGCACGCTCCCCCGCGAGTCTCGGGGCGCAGTGCTCTCCGGGGCGCAGTGACACGCAGGGCGCACTGACCCCCGGCCCCGGCGTCTTCCTGGGGATGCCGTGGGGAGGAAGGGTTTGCGTCTATGGAGACGGGCGGGACGTCCAGCGCCGGGCGCGGCTCCGCCTGTTTCCCAGCGCGGCTGCTGGGGGCGCCCAGCTGCGCCCTGTGGCCCGGAGGCCAGAGCCACCCCGAGGTCCCAGCGCGGCACCCAGGAGCTCCCTCCCCTCCGCAGAGCAGGTGGCCGGAGGGGGCGCGGGGTGGGGACGTCCAGGAGCGAGCCCAGCACCCGAAGCCGGGGCAGCCTCTCTTGTTTCACTGTGCGCCTCCGGAGGAAAACAGGTCACCCTAAATGCTCCGTTTCAGTCCGTGCTGTTCACTCCCTAGGAAAGGCGCACCCGCCCGGCCCTCCCGCGTCCTGCCGCTTAGGGACCCTAAATAAAGACCTCAGGGCCGGCTGTCTTCAGAGCCGGTACCGCGTCGTCGCCCAGCTCTCACTGCCCCCAGGGTCACCAGACCTCACTACAAACCTGAGGACCAGACCCGCCCCGCCCTGCTCACGAGGGCCCCGCCCTGCATAAGCCGGCCCCTCCCTCCCGGGCTCCCCCGGGCCTCCAGGCCCCAGCCCCTGGCTTTTGTCTCCTTGCGTCCCTTTCACTACTCTGCCGCACCCAAGGCTTCTCAGTCTCCAGGGTCTGAGCAAAAATGCGCGGAGATTCGTCTTAGGCGTTATGAGCCTCCAGCGAGGCTTTCTGGACAGTTCTGCGAGGTGCGGAGAGGACAATGGAATGAATTCCTGCGGAATCCTGTCCTTTGGATACCTTTGCTACCTAACAACAGGGTTGATTAATCAATCTTCAGACCAGGCAGGAGACACACTTTCTGTTTTAAATGAATCAATTTCAGGTGAAAATGATTAGGTACAGAGATCCCAATTGCATGGATGTGATAGATTAAAGAAAAATTGATATGAGGCAGAATCGTTTAAAGACAATCTTTATTCTAGTTAGTATTACTGGCTGAACAGGTTACAGCTTGGGTTCTCTGATCTGTAAGGCGTCCTTCCTTCAGTTCTCCTTTGAAATTATTGTGTAAAACAAACCATCCCTGAAATTATATACATTTATACACATATGTATATACAGAATTTCAAATTCAGGAGACAAAGTCCAACACACAATTTAGCAAAACACATTTTTTAAAAAATAAAAGTAAGTTGATAGGTTGTCAAGTGAAAATGCAATGGCAGTATCTTTCAGGGTGTTCTCAGAGTCAAAATATTCAGCTTGCCAAATGTTAAAATGCCAACATGGTCCTGCTGGGACAACGAAGCAGGGATGCTTCCGGTTTCCCTCTGAACACGGTGGGGTCAGCAAACAGGTTTTCCAGGTTTTAAAAAATAGCACAGGCTCATTACTATCATCTGCTTCTCCTGTAGTGACAAAAGCTCAATGCTGGCTCAGGTGTTGATTTGCTAGGTTTCATTGCCTCAAAAGAAAGATTTCTGAAAGTTAAACGTTTTATAGGATCCAAATTCATCTTAAGTGCATATTCAAGAGAGAGAAAATGGTTATTTTCATATAGGACATAGTGTGTTCTGTAACACTGAGAAAATTAAATTTGTTGTAAAGTATTATAAAAATATAGGCTATTACAGACACACATGTGATAGTTTGGAATTGTTTCATTTAAAAAACAAAACATCGCAATTAAAGTAAAATCTACTAAAATACATTTTAAACACATTTACATTTTCTTTTCTGATTCTACAAGTCATAATATAAAAATTATATCAAGAAAGTGTATTAAAAATCACAAATAATTTAATCATGGAGATACATCTACTATTAAATACTTTGGTAGTTGATCACCTAATCCTGAAAATTCCACATAGAATTTAATCTTAGAAGTTTTTCATAAATAAGAATATGACATATTTGTAAAATTAGCTTGAAAAATTCATATTTCCTACTGTATTTTTTTTTCAAAACACTAGCAACAGTACAGCACACCTAATCTCCTCCCTACAAGCTCTGGGTGTCCATTTGTGTAAGCTTCTCCATACAGGTCACTGAATAGGAGGATGAGCTTTCTTCTGTGTGGAAGACTGGGAACAGCTTGTTTTCCCTCCAGGTGTAAAAAAGCAGCTCACTCTGGAAAGTGTTTGCTCTCACACTTCCGGGCATAACTGGAGTAGTGGAACCATAGTGTATGGCACCAGCTCCTGGGGGAACAGGGCACCTGGTTACACAGCCTGGCAAATTTCTCAATGAAAACTAAGCACAATAATTTGGCTTCTCCATTTTGTTGATTAAGCAAAGGCAGGCACATTCCTGGTCAGAATAAGGCCTCTTGGTCTTTTATTGATCCTATTCTAAGGTTTTTGGCTATTGATCTCATTGAGAGGAAGAGCTGGGAGTCAGGAGGAAAAGACAGTCAGTCTCACAGGAGGGTTCCCGCATCATTTTTTCCTTTGTCTTTCCTTAAATAACTACAGCACATTATGAGCAGGACAATTTCATACTCCGTGGAGAGCCTCTGTGGAAAATCAAAGGAAGATTCCCTTAAGAGCTATGAGGTTTGAAGATGAGAATATAGTAGCATGATAAATACATGTTAGTGCAAATATGTTCCTTTAAACAATACAGAAAGTGGGGCTAACAGTAATTCAGATATATACAAATGTAAAGTTGCTAAAGACCATTTTTACCCTGAAAAGAGTGTAGGCAAGTATTTAATTGGACAAAATAAAATAAAATGTAAAATAACAGATTTTTTTTTTTTGGAAAAGGGATAAACAAAGACAGCTGGTTACATCAAAAGAAGTTTTCTCAGTGTCATCTTTTGAATGTGTAACAGAGTATCTACAAGGTCTATTCTTGCTTTTATCTACATATAAATATATTTAAACCATGTTTTAAAAATTTCTGCACTAGGTCCTGTGCCTTAATTTCTTTGTGCTGCTTAATTTTTATCGCATAGCATGTACCATCACTTGTCCTACCAATGGTTCACTCATTCATTTCCTTGTCCAATGTGTGCCTTGCTTTAGTAAGTGTAAGCTACATGAGATCAGGGAGTTTTGTCTGTATTTTCCATTGTCAGCTATATTGATAAAACTTGGAATAAACACTGCCTGGTCCAGCATAGACATTTATTGAACAGATAAAATGAACATCACATCAAAGTATTTTGGGTCAAAGAAATAAAGCAACGAGAGAGATGTAGACTCTTAGAGAAAACTGTATGTGTTCAGACACTGAACTGTGCTGTTGAGTTACTCCTGTTGAACTGGCTTGAGCCTTAGTTTGCATCCCTATAGAAGAAGACTAAGCCAATTATCTACCTCATAGCTATCAGGACAGCTAAATAAAGCAGTGCTGTCTCTTTAAAGTTTATGAGGTGCTTGAATCTAGGGAATGTTTGGATGCCATAATTTATTACTAACATGACTTTAATTTTTTAAAAAAATGAATTAGAAGCTCTGTGTCCATTTAGCTTATTTCTTTATATTTGCTTTAAGTATTATAATATAAAATGATTCTTTCCATTGCAACAATGCTTGCTGTTATGTTATCAGGTTTTTGCTTTTAAAAATTATTCTCTGGGCCAAAGGTTTAGCTTAGCATTTCAAGTGCTTGCCTGGTAAACATGAGGTCATGAGTTCAATCCCTGGTACCAAAAATAAATAAATAAATAAATAAATAAATATTCACCAAAAAAAAATCATTCTCCATTATGTATTATTTAGAATTGAAATTATTGTCCACTGAAACTTTCATGAATCTTAATCCAAAGATTTAAAGAGCCACATTAAATGTATCTTTAATCAAGAATTCAGAGATTGACAATAATGTAGTGAACACAACCTTTAAATTCACACCAGGCATAAATATTCTTATAGAGATCCTTTTAATCTTAAAGGTAGATTTGCCTGTTGAAAGCTACAGTTTATTCCCCACTACATTTACACTTGGTTTACAAAGGATTCACTTATGGTGCATTGTTCTGCCTTTTGGATGTTTCTTATGTTTCAAAAGAACTCTTGCTCAGGAAAGAACAGTTCTTTTTTTTTTTTTTTTGGTACTGGGGATCGAACTCCCTACCTCACGCTTGCCAGGAAGGTGCTTATGCCACTGAGCTAAATCCCCAGCCCAGAACAGTTCTTTGTTTGGATAAGAAACTGAAGATGACACGTTAGCAGTAGCGTACAGTGAGTGACCTGGACCTGCTCTGTCAGGAACCCATGTTAAAGCTGGGTGGGTGTCATCTAAGCCAGTTCTCCCATTTCCAAACTTGAAAATGAGTCAGGGATTCTGGGAGGTGGTGACTTACCTAAGGTCACAAAGGGACTGCAACTAGAGCTCAGGTGCCTTGTGATGCAGGACTGTGAACTACTTCTGAACTGCAATTTACCATCTCTGTCTAATCCTGTGTGTTTCATTGAAAAGTTCACTTTCAGCTGCAGACTGAGCCACCTGCTCTCCAAATGAAAAACTGCCATCTGTCATGCCCCAAATCCAAGGGACAAAACAGGCATTAGAGGTAGAAGCCTTTAGCAAACCCAGGGGATCTTTAGTTTTTTATATTTCTTTTTTTTTTTTTTTCAGGGCAAATCGGGGTGGCGTGTATGTGTACCTATACTGGCTTCTAACTATTTGGGTGCAATACAGGTCTTTCTGCTCCCTTCTATGTAAAAAACCGGCTCTGCACTTTGTAATGGCTTAGACAGATAGTATGATATTCTGCAGGAGAAAATATGGATTCATAACTTTATTTCCCAGTCAGCTTTTCTGCTAGTTTGAGCTCCTAGTTTTTAGCTTAGAAATTTAAGCATGACTGAGGGTATTTTGGACCTTTGTCTGCAAAAGAAAAGAAATTCTTTCTTGGCATTTTGCCTAATAAAAACACAATTTATATCCCAGATATAAAAGAGATTAATATATGTTTAAAAAGGAATAAATAAAAAGGTATGATCTTGAAACTCTTCACTAATGTGAATTTCACATTAAAAAATGATTTTTATATACTTTAATCTGTTTTCATTGGTAGTGCAAAAAGCTCTTGTTAGATTGATTTTCAAAATAAGGAGGGAGAATGCCGTGTGAAACATTGCATCTTCACATTTTAATCCGGAAATGGAGAGCTGGTACTGTCCTCTTTTCCTTTCAGAAATCAAACAATAAAAGTGTGCTTCAGTTATTTTTGAGCATTATAATTGGCAATGAATTTATCAGCCCCATTACCAAACACACAGTGTCTATCATCTATCTATCATCCGCCTTCTGCTGTTTTTCCTTTCTCTGCTGACCCATCCATTACAACATCTATTTCAAGGAGAGATTTCTTAACATTTTCAGTGAGAAACGCTTACACATCTTTTCATATAAGAAAATAATTCAGACTCTGAGCATAAAATCTGTTACCAGAGACCACCAGCCCTGTGTGGTGGAAATGGTTCATAGGCACCTGGACTTTGAGGGCTGGAGGTCACTCTGTGTCTCACTCACCTGCCTGTCTATCAAACGTGTTGCCATCTTCCCCCTGTGCACCCTGTAGGTTAGGTATCCGGGTTAAGATAGTTTTCTGTCTTTGTCTTTCTTTTTCCTGAAAAAATAAAATAACCCTTCCACAAGATGAACTGAGGCAACATGCTTTTCTGACATGAGCTGGTCCCTCCCTCCACTCTTCAGTCCCCTTGGACTTCTTCGCTCCCGCTTGTCTCTCTGCAACCTCCTTCTACCGCAGTGCGGAGACAGCCTCAAGGGGAAGGACACGATTTTGCAGAAGAGAATCAGGTGGGCAGCTGGTTCAGCTTTTTTCCAGTTGCTGTATGCCACCACTGGGGCTGTCTGATTTCTCTGTCATGAGTGATGAAGTCATTTTTACAACTTAATGAGGTACCAAGGGACCTGGAGGGCTGGCTCAAGCCTGTGCTCTCCTTTTTTAATATGGGAATGGGGGCATCAGATGTGATGAAGGGAGGCACCCGGCCCTGATTTGATTAGATTAAATGGATTAAACAGACTGACTCAGTCCACTCCTGCAGACCCTCCAGGAGAGGATTAGTCTCACACCTGGGGTGAGGAACACTAGTCCCCTGTTAAGTGACAGGCCACTGCCCAAATGGAAATTGATTGATTGACTTGGGAAAAATGAATTTCATCTGGAGGAGGGACAAGTCCCCAGTGTTCCTGTCTTCTCTTTGGTATAAACTCTCTTGGGGTGGGCATGGTCCCCCAGGCTGTTTGCAGCTGTGGCATAGAGAGGAATATACCTGGGGGTTTTGCAGCTCACTCTTTGTGGGCCCAGTTGGATATTAATCAGCAGGCAGCATAGGGTGCAGGTTATCAGCTGTTTCTTTTGCTTTTCTGAACATTTTCATCCTCTTTGGTGATACAGAGTGTTCCACCGCACATACTAGTTCTCCTAAATGGTTCCATATAATCTGATCTTTCATGCATTCAGAGAAAGGAGAGGGAAAGATATTTGTGTGTGTGTGTGTGTGTGTGTAACAAATACAGGGAAAAGAGAAATTGGACCTTACCCTGAAAATAGTGAAAGAAAAATCCATTTTTAGTATGTTATTTGAGCAGAGGAAATCAGGAAGAGAATAAGTATGAGTGGCTTTCAATGATTTATCATGTAGAAATCAACCTCGGTAAGCAAAAGGCCCTCAGTTTATGTCACAGAGATTACAGTACTGTTCTTTGGAAAATTAAGACCACCAATAAGGTTTTTAATATTTTTCTTGGGGGAAGGCAAGTAGAGATTTTACACATTAATTTGTACATTTTATTCTGTTTTCTCTCCCACCTAGTAACTGACAGCCTGTCTCTGACATATTTATCACACAAGTGGATTTTAGGCCAGTGATTTAGAAGCATTTGTGAGCACTTTCAAAATGGTGTATCAGTGCAGAGATTCGTCAGCCCTTCATGAAGAGCAGTGCTGCTTACTTGTTTAGTGAAAGTGACAGTGTTTTTGGTGCATTGCTGAAAATAAATTGCAACTTGCTAGAATTTCTCACGGATTGTTTATTTAAACATGTGGCAGTAATATTACAGAAAATTTTACTTTAGAATTAACAAAAATATCTAAATATGGGAAAATTAGTTACTTATTTGGGGAAATGTACTTATTTTAGAAAAAGTTCCTTATTCTTCTCCCTGTTCATTATTCACCCTGATATAGAAAATATGGTAAGAGAATCTTGAGTTTCTTCACTGAGCTGGATTTTAAAGCAACACAAAAAAGCCATGAGAACCAGAAAATAAACCCAAATTCAAAGATTAATATACAAATATGTAACTGGTTTATCACCTTGAAGAATTTCCTTTTTGATCACAGAATCATTAAGACATTCTCAGGTCAACTGCATTATTATTCCCTATGTTATTACACAAAACACTTAATCCATGTAAGATCTAGGTAGAAATGCAGAAAGTGTGCTTGAAACCAAAAGATCCACAGTAGAACATTGCAAGACCAAAGAATTGAAAAATCAACCTAAAAACAGCACAAATGTTTTCTTGGGGCCTACTGAAGTCAAGAAGTAACATGACATTAATTTATATAACACATTAATGAAGAGAATTCTCCTTTCCCACAGTTAAAAAATAAAAGTAGGAGAAGATAGAAATCCAGCTCATCCAATTCAAAACACAGAAATGATTCTCTACATAAAGTGGAAATGAGAGGATATGAAAGGTTTCAGTAGGAGAGGACGATTCAGCAGTACATTTTCTATCTCTTTCTAAAGAGATATTGTATTTAGGATAGGAAAAGAGAAGATATGAATTGTAGATCTTCTTCCTAATTGCTGAGTGCCTCATGGCAGGTGACACCTAGGATCAGAATTGAATAGAATAATAGGCGTAGATGTCACCTAACATTTTGTGTACAGCATCTTTTCTGCTCACAGTGACCTTATAAGACAAGCATCCCATTACATTTTTGTTTCTTCTGAAAGAATTATCGGTTATTTCCCCAAATCTCTCCAGGTAGTAGGAGGTAGAGCTGGATATCTGACTTCAAATTATATTCCTCTTTACTCAACACCTTTCTCCTATTAAATAACAGTATGTGTTACTTAAAAACTGATTGGTAGTTGCTTTGTCACTGTAATACTTAATTCTGAGAGAGGGAACATCACAGAAAAGAGCATGGGTAAGGAATATTTTAAGCTTTGATTTTAGAGAAGTCTTTCAAGCAGAGGACAAGCATGGAATGTGTGTCGTGGTAGATTTCATTTTCAGGGCAGTAGTGGTGTGAAACCCAATTATATGTGTCAAAGTCGAGACTTTACTCAGGATGCTAAAACACATGCATGTCAAAGGTTTCCCCATATAATCTATCCCACCCTGTCTGTTTCAGTTTCACACATGTTCAATGTATATTTTTATTTTCAGCATCAGATGAATCAAAAATGATGACTGTCACTTAAACATAGTACAATATATGTAATGGCGTTAAGTAACATAAGTAGTGAGGTTCTCTACGAGGATGCTACATCACCTCATTTACTCTGGGAGCAAGCACCTCAGGACAGTGTGATTAAGGGAGCAGAGGACAAAGATGAACAGGTAGTGCAATGGCAGTTGGTTTCAGGAGATTCCAACATTGTTTGGAGATTTAAAGATGAGGCCAGACTGGGCCATATACTTGAACTCAGCAAATATCTCAAGGAAGGATTTAGCCACAAGAGTACTCTCAATTCTAACCCATAGTTGCCAACCTACAGTTCCTCTCTAAAGTAACTGACCTTCTTTGAATTAATACGCTGTTTGTTGCCAATAAAAGCTCAACAACCAATAAGCGGTCAACTGATTTAAAAGGATATTGAAATAAAGAAGATCCCAGGAAGAAAAACTTGTGTGCAGCCATGAATGCCTCAGGAAGGAAAGTTATTGCTGCTATTTGTTTAATACCATTACACTACACCAGGGGATGGGCATTCCTTAAGAATATACCCTATTTACAAAACAGTCTATTAGTACTATGGGAAGTGAAGAAGGAAAGACATTGGTTCCCTTCTCCAAGAGAAACAAAGGGAGGCCAGAAGGTCACATGACACCTTGGATTAAACCTTATGACAGTGAGCCACAGAACTTTTGGAACACATCACAGAAGAAACCAGCTGAAAATGCTATGAATGAGATGCAGAAGGAGAGCAAGAAAGGGGAAATCGAGGAATCAAGGGAGATACTAAAACAGGTAGAAACTTACAGCAAACTGTAAGAGTCTCCTTACTATTATTAGTTTCCCATCAGATATTTTAGATGGGCAATGCAGGACAGATTAATAGGCTAATGCATTTCAGTCATTCCTGCAGAAATTCAGAAAGAGAAAGAAAATTCCTAATGCATTTCTTTACACGTTTTATGCAGCTAAAATTTCAGCATGGCATGGAATAGCTCTGCCTCTGTGGTCAGAGAAGCAGCAACGAGAAAAATCATTGTGAAGGGAATTAGGAATATTAGTCCTCTGAAATGTCTATTAAGGGATAGGAAATTTCTATATAATGGTTGCTAATACTTACAGACCATTTACTACAAAAGAAACCCTGATCCTTTCATAATGGATCATTTAATCATTTTGGCATTCATTTGAAGTATGGAACTATCTCACTTTGATTTTATGGATGAAACAAGGGGGTGATTAGAAAGCTGAAATGCTTACAACTTGCCCAAACTCATATTGAGTAGGAAATAAAGATGATGATTTCAATTCTTACAGTGTAACTATATAACTGATGCTCCCGTGTCAGACTTATAAATGTCCTAAAACATGTGACAGCTGTGCAGTCTGTTCACTGAAGACAGTCTAAACCAGGCCAGTCTAAAAATTTAAGGTTTTTTTTTTGAGAGTGTGGACGGACTGGTTATTGAGCCCAGGGCCTTTGTACTGAGCTACATTCCCAGCCTGTTTGCTTGTGTTTATATTTTGAGAAGAGTCTTAAGTTACCCAGTTTCTCCACCTTGCCTTCATCTTGCCTGTGCCTTCTAGAGGGCTGGGGTTACAGGTGTGCACTGGCTTCACTTCAGTTCTTGATCTAAATCAGTTGGTAGTTTTTTTTAACAGACATCCTCTTCAGCAGGAATGCGTTTGCATTCTGACCTTGAGTCTCCACCGGGTGGTGTGTGGTGGGCCCTTACCTTACCCCAGCCAGCTCTATTTATTCTAGATCTCTGCCCCACATCTGTTTCTTTTGTGATGAGCTGCAAGAACACCTAGCATTGCTGAACCAATGATTCTCAATGTGGGACAAGAAAAATCAGCACTGAGAAATTCTTAGTAAGAAGTGTAATTCTGAGGCCCACAGAAACCTATGAAATCTAAAACTCTGACACCCAGCAACCTGGACCCTAATAAGCCCATGTTAGCATGCATGCTGAAGTCTGGGAACCACTGTGGTAAACATTTTTTTGTAGTTTTCACTTCTTTTCTGTGGTCAGTTTTTATTACTTCTTTTATTGCTTTCACTTCTTTATTAAAAACCAGATCTTATTAATAAAAAGACAAATGCCTTCATGAATGAGCCTCTCCGTTCTACTACGTGACAGGAAAGTGGTAGAACTCTACTTGCCCTCCCCTGTGCGGTGATCACCCATCTCTCAGTAAGGCTTTCAGTTCTCAGAGTTTTTCTTATTTTACCCTCAGCTTCTGACACTCTTTGTATCAGTGTGTGTTCCACTGCTGTTACAATATAGTTGAGCTCAGTGATCAGATTGTTCATTTAGGATCTATACCCAGAATGAATAAGGATAAAGCCATCGTTCTCGACTTACTATTTCTTCGACCTGAACAGTTATTTAAACTCACTAGGATTTGCTTACACTTCTTGTGAGGAAGGAGATCAGTAGCAGCTTTGTAATGTGGGTGTCCTTAGGTTGAACTGAAAATCTAGAAATGACTTTCACTCTCTGTTTAGTAACCATTGACTAGCTCTGTTTCTACCTGTCTAGTTCACCCTTATGGATTTATTTTTATGTATCAGATATCAGGTCTTTATTTGGCTTCACAGCAGCCTTAGGAACTATGATATATTAATACTATCATCATACTAGTTCTGACATCCCTTAAAGGCTTTGAATGTGCCAAATACCCTTTGATGTGCTTTACGTGTAATAACTCAGAGGTTCTTTAATACTGTCACTCTGGAGATTAGGAATGAAGCACAGAAAGTTCAACCAACTGCTCAAGGTCACTCTAGTAATCAGTGACAGAAAGGAACTTTGAACCCAGACATCCTGACTCTAAGTTCAAATAACTGATTTTAATCAATATACAGTACTGCTCTTTTTGCAGGTAAGGAATCAGAAGCCTAAAGAGGCTAAGTAGCTTGCTGTTCACACAGTTCTTATGTGACAAAGGAAGAGTCATATGAAAATTTCTGCATCATATTTATGTCAGCATCCCCCCTCCCCATAAGCACAATCAGCAACTTTTATCTGTTTGCTTCTCTGAAATGAATATCTTGGGCATCTTTTACTTCTAGGCTTCATAAATCTGTCTCCTATCTATTCCAGTAAGTTATTTTTACTTATTTAGCTTTAAGAATATAATGATCACATCAGTCATACTTGATAATCAGTCCAAACTGTGTCCTTCGCCCACCAGCATGAAATTGTAGACTCTGCCATTCACTTCCTTGTCCTGTCCAAGTCCTTCCCTGGGCCTTCTCCTATTCACCGGAAGCTCCATGTCCAGGTCCAGCTGTTTCAATATTGCCCTGGTTTCTGGCGCGGTCATGTGCTGCAATGGTGCAGTATAACCAACATATATCATGACAATTTTATCAGATTGTGCCGCTGTAACTATACTCTATGATGTTTGCACGTAGATGAAATCACCAAGCAGCGTCTTTCTTGGCAAGTGTCCCCATAGTTAAGTGATGCACCCTTGAATGTAAACTAGCTTTCTCTGCTTTGGGAACTTTGTTGATCCATTTCTTATCTTTGAAATTTCTTTCCTTTCATTCCCCTTTCATGCTCCAGGTAGAAGACTTCCTGTGAAAAGTTTGCGTCCTGTTTAACCTCTCTGGGATGCATCCTTCCTCTTTTGTTATTTTATTTGTACTTCTGTTATAGCCTTGAGCATATGTTTCTTGGGTCCTTGTTTTATTCTATTATTTCTTTCCCTCTCCTAGTATAATGAGCTCCATCCGACTGTTTTCTTGTCTGACAGCATCACATAGATGAAAGAGCAAAGAGTTTTATATCACAGAGTTCTGTATTCAAGTTTAAGTTCTATATGCAACTCATTTTGTTCTTAGTCAATCTTTTTCTTTCAATTTCCTCATTTGAAAAATGTGAAGAAAGTTTAATTCAGGAGGCTTATGCATCAGATGAGTTAATATAAATGTAGAAAGTACAGTAAGTGCTCTGCAAATCTTAGACCCTAGTCCTAGCTCAGTACTCTGCTCTGAATACATTATCACAGATGTTCAAAGTCTGAACACTGATGGGAAGGCTGCTTTAGCTTTGGCTTTGTGGCAAGAGAGAGGGCAAAAGCATTCCTCATAGGGCAAGAATTTTAATAATTTGAACTTTAATTACTTGGATATGAATTTGGATAGAAATTCTATAAAATAAGATAAGGTTGTACAAAGTTTGATGGGTTTTATTCTTGACTAGTTAGAATAAATTCAATGCATTTTCAGAAGAAATGCTCTCTTTGTAACTTTCCGCCTTGCTGGGACAAATTCCTGACACCCACGTCTTAAAGGAAGAGAGGTTTATTTTGAGTCACAGTTGCACCCAGTGGTCAGTTGCCTCCCAGGCAGAAACAGCACAGAAGGACCTGTATGGAGAACAGCTGTTCATGTTGCAGTGGCCAGGAAGCAGAGAGCTGGGGGAACCAGAAAGGGAGCTACTGCTCACCCTTCCAGCTCTTGTCCCTGAGGACCCCCATCCAACCAGACCCGACCTTCTAACAGTGATTCAGCTGCAGGGGAAGCACCCCCATAATCCACTGATGAGCACAGGACACATTGAGGTCTCAGGTATAGCAAATATCAGGCACTAATAAAAAAGAAGAGAGGGATTAAGGAACTTAAAAACATTTAGACAATGTCACAGATTCTATAAATAAAACCACTATTACAGATGACTGAGCAAGTATTGACTATTGAAAGTGATCTGTGGTCATATTATGGTAGGAAGGGTAGTATGATTTAAGTGAGTTGATTTCATGATCATGCCATTGAATGTGCATTACCAGAGGTAAATCTTAGTGACAAAATCCACTGGATTTGAAATAAGATTGAATTGTTTCTGGCTAAGATTGAATTGTTTCTACATAGGTCTCCCTTATTTAGAAGAGGTTAGCAACCCAAACAAGTGACTTAATTTGTGCAAGGACTTGTTTCTTTTTGCAAACTAAAGATATATTATTAAGACATATGTCACAGGGGTGTGAAAAGGCTCTGTGTTTATGGCATGTGGAATATTAGCATGGTCTCCATCAAGTCAAATGAATGCTCATTAAACTCAGCTCTGGCCATCGGATATTCATCAAATGGTTCATGATTGATTCAGTTCTCCTGGGAAATGAATTTTGCCCCCCAGAGGAGATTTTGAAATTTCTAGGGATGATTTTAGTTGTTATATCTTGAGGATTAGAAGAGAACACACTACTGGCATCTGTTGAGTAAAGTACAGAGATGCTACTGAACATCATAATTGCATCCATTAAGATTATCCAGCCCACACAGAAGAATTAAGCAGCCCATAATGTCAGTAATGCAGAGATGGAGAGATTCTAAGCTAAGGAATGAGGAAAATTCACTCTCACCACCTTCTGTAGTAACAGCTTTATTGAAAAACCTTTCTAAAAGGAAAAAGGTGCTAACAAGAAGTTATAATCATGGAAAATAAAATTTAGACATTACATCTCTAAAAGAATTATAAAAAGACATAGATGTTACATAAACCTGGATTTTAAAACAATCTTTTTCCTTAAATCCTAGCATGTGGTATTGTATTTGATTTAAAACCAAAGATATTCATTCAGCACACATGACTGAGGAAAAAAGAAGCAGAACATTCAGGTGGTTGGTGCCACCTCAGTGGAGAAAGCCGCAAGGGAGAGTGGCTTGATCCTGCACATATTTTTACCCAAAAGTATTTAACCAACTCTGTAATTGAATTTTGAAAGAAAAGGAGGTGTTCAAGTTCAGTCTTTCTAAAAAAAATCTGTCTAATTTCAGTATCAAATTAACACTATTCAAAGCCCATCTCAGAAGCCCAAATCTAGAATAAAGATATGCCATGTGTAGGATCCTAATAACCCCCATGACTGTAAATATTATATGCCATCAACATGAACTAAGATTAAAAATATCAACACGAATGAAAATGAGAAAAGGGAAATTAAAGGAGGAGGGAGGGAGAAAGAAAGGAGATTTAAAAATAAAGCTATAGTATGCTCCTATACAATACTCACCAAGATGTAAACAGCACATTCTGTAAACATATACCAATGAGAAAAAAATAAAAATAACAAAGTTACAGTGGGAAAAAGAAGCCTAGGTTTTTAGTAGTTAGATGCAATGAGTCCCTAGAAAAATTGGAACTTCTATGGAGCAGCCAACATTGACTGAATTCACAGATCAGTTTATGATTTGGTGAAACTTTATCCAACTCTCAGATTGGCTCACTAGAGGCAGTATCTCCCCGAAAACATGTCTTCAAGAGGATAGTTTCAAAGTTCTCAAGTTGAAGGAGTATTTTTTCTTCCCTATGAAAACTTCCTTATGAAAACTCTAGAAGACATTTTGAAAAGAAAAAATTATGGAACAAAATAGAAAACTTACTCACAAATGGGTAAAGCGTGTACTATCATGTTCACTCAATTATTTCCTGAGTTGTGTGTATTTGGGGTGTTGTTGATATGTCTTAGTCAACACACCTACTCATCTACCTCTAAAAACAGGGGAGAAAGGGGAAAGGCAGAAAAAAATAAAATTGAGAGAGATACGTTAAGTACAATACACGCTGAGAAAGCTAATCATGAGCTTTTCCTGGGGACATTTAAGATACGATCCTCTTTATAAAATTTCTATGCATATGTGGTTGTAGGAAAGTTGCCAAATTGCCTGATATGACTCAGAACTCTGTTTTTCACATTGATTATTTTTTCAACAACTCTTCAGTGAGTTACAGCTGTGTAGCAGGCACTGCACTAAGCACAGGCTCCAGCTGATGTGAAAAGCAGTGCTTTGTCCTTAAAAAGCTTACACGGTAGCCTGAAATTTGGAATTTGTTTCATTAAAAAATTTCAAACTGTAATGAGGTCTATGAAAGCAATATAATCAGATTTGGTGGATCCTTCTTTTACCTTATGTGTATCAGATAATGCAAATAACTTTTAGATACTTCAAGTATTCATGTATAATGACTAGTCAGTCAAATCCAGAATCTATTTTATTATTTCAGGAAAAATTTACCTTACATTGCTAGTTATTGTTGATTGTCTTAAATGGTACATCTGGCATGTGAAGTTTAGATCTGTGTCTGTGAAAGGCTGAAGCGAAGCAGTATTTGATCTTTTCTGTTTCAGGGTGTTTGGAGCCGCCATACTTCTGACCTCCACCCTAAACATGCTAATCCCATCCGCAGCCAGAGTGCATTATGGATGCGTCATCTTTGTGAGAATATTGCAGGGACTCGTGGAGGTATGAAACTACAGGATGAGAATCATTTCACATTGGTGGGTTATCGAAAGCCACCAATTTATTTCTGTCTTCTATAAACCAAAGTATTTTTAAATTGTGCCATTTACAGTTAGAGTAAAAAATGAAACATTGGAATTGTTAAGGGATCAGATATTTGAGAACTGAGCCCAGGAGTTCATGCATGCTAGGCGATCACTCCACGTCTAGTGATCCCTTGTCCCCAGTCCTTGGCAGTCTTATGCCAAGTCCCTGTTGTCCTTTAGTGATATGTCTCCATTGAAATATTTCACGAGGTGTAAGCTTAGGATATTGTAGAACTAGTGCTTGGCTTCTGTTTCCATCATCTTGTGGACCTTGAAAGAACATCATCTGAAAAACGAGTTTGGACTGTGGCCACTTTCTTTCTATGGATTATGTTGGAAAAGGAAAAGCTAATCTACCAAGGCACTTCAAAAAAGAAAAAAAAAGATACAATAAAAAAAAATAGAAACCAGGGAGTTATTTTAACTGTCTTAAATTCCAGACTCTACATCTAGGAAGTGTGTGCCTAACAGCTCAGCCCCACCTGACCTGTTTTTTGGAGGAAAATTACTGAATTTAGAGTTTCACAGAGATGTCTTTCAAATTTTCTAATCTATTAAGAATTCCAGGCAACCTGAATAATAAAGTCTTCCCTTTTGCCTTAACCAGAAAAAAATTTGAAGTGGAAGAAAGACCTGAAGGTAGAGAGAATTTGAACAGGTTGTTAAGAGGCTTGGTCGCCTGTGGTGTGACCTGAGCACTTTCATCAACTTCAGGGGAGTCTTCCAGAGCCCCTCAGTAGCAGCTCTCTCTAATACCATGTGCCCATCCTACTGGAAAGAGTCACAGGGTCGGAATGGTCTTATTTTCCCTTGATCTTGCATTCTAAAAGGTGATCCCTGTCTTCCCATCACAGGGTGTCACCTACCCAGCATGCCACGGGATTTGGAGCAAATGGGCCCCTCCCCTGGAGAGGAGCAGGCTGGCTACCACTTCCTTCTGCGGTGAGTGTGGGGTGCAGATGTGGTTATGTTGGATGCAGGCTCAGGAAAAACTTGGTACGAACTGAAATTTTAGTAAACTCACTTTTAAAACTATTGGACTTTGGCATAGGTAAGTTTTTCAGCAACATTGCAATTTTTTTAGTACTTTGTGGTCTCCTTGAATAAACTATAATGTGGTATGTTTTATATTTTTCTAGGAGTTGATCCATTTTAACTACATTTTCAAATATATTTATGAGAGGTTTTTATAAATTTTTGAGAACCTCAGTTATATTTCATTTTGTTAGACAAAAACAAATTAATATAAAACAAAATAAATTTTAATTAGTTTACAAAAGTAAAAATAAAAAGAAATGAAGACTTGATTTACATTAATGTTAAAACATTGATTTTTTTCTTTCAATCCTGTTAGGTATCAAATCTAACAATTTATTAGAATTTATATTTGATACAACATATATTATAATTATAGTGGGCAAATTGAGGATATCCAAGTCATGGCCCATAGAATATAACTATTACAAGTAAAATCAGTGTGATCTCAAACTACTCTGCTAAGTAATATTGCTATAATTTTCTATTTATTAAGACTTTAATTTCCAGAAATAAAACAGATGTTGCTGCTATTTAGGAAACAAAATTAATATGCATTTATTAAACTTCAGTCTAAAGTTTTGAAACTTAGT
>PVJX010018209.1:0-36947 GCA_004027295.1 Dolichotis patagonum
TCGACCATTTCTTCTTTTTAAAATTTGGTCTTCATGCCAGGTGTGGTAGCACATGCCTGTCATCCCAGCACTGGGGAGGCTGAGGCAGGAGGATCCTTGCAAATTCGAGACCAGTCTGGGCTACAAAGTGAGCTCAAGGCCAGCCTGAACTGCATAGTGAGACCCTGTCTCCAAAAGACAAAAATAAATAAGTAAATAAATAAATAAATTTGGTCTTCTCCATCCTCTCATCATACTTCACTTCCCTGCACTACTTTTTCTAGCTCTTGATAAAAGTGCCCAGGAGTTTGCCTCTCCCCACTGTTTCTTCCCCTTGTTCCACTCCAGCCACCCCTGTTTTCTACTCTTGCATTAAAGGTAGGTTCACCCCTCCCCCTCAGCAGAACTTCCTCTTGCCTTAGTATGAGAGTCTCGTAAAGTTTATCAGGAAAATCGAATTCTGTTCTAAACCTGAGGGTCAGGAAACATAGGCCACATTCAGAAGGATAATTGACAATAATTTAATGAAGGGGCTGGGCCTGGTGGCACACACCTATAGTCTCAGCATGTGGGAGGCTGAGGCAGGAGGATTGCTGGGAGAAGCCAGCCTGGGCTACAAAATGAGTTCAAGTTAGGCTGAACTGCATAGTGAGAGCCTATCTCAAAAAGACCAAAAGGAAAAAAAAAAGGATTCATGAAAGGATGGACGTGTAACCAGGGATGCCGAGGCTTCTGGGCCCTGTGAGCAGTGGGAGTTTTTACCACCATCTGAAAGGAGACGGGCAGGGAGACCAGGCCAGATCCTGCGGACAGCTGGTGGCTGTCAGGCTGAGTGGCTGAAACAGAAGAAACGTATTGTCTCCTAGTTCTGGATGCCATGAGTCTGCAGACAGGGTGTCAAAGGGGTTGGCTCTCTCCAGGGATCCAGCGGAGACTGTCCCAGCCTCTCCGCTTGCGCTGCAGGTGGCCATCTCTCCCCTTGGTGTTGCACGCTGTCTCCCTGGGTCTCTCTCTGAGTCTGCAGCTCTTCTTATGAAGACACAGGTCAGGTCGTACCGGATTGAGGCTCATCCGACACTGTTGCCTCCGCAAAGCCCTTTCTCTAACCGAGAACACACTCAGAGGTCCTGGGGTTCAGACTCCAGAGTACCTCTTTTGGGGGCCAGGGGGGACAAAGGTGGGGCAGTAAGGAAAACTTGCCAGGCTGCAGCTGTGCCCTTTGACAAGCCCAGCAGGGAGAGAGCAGAGAGGTAAGTGCTGGACCCCTCTCTCCCGTCCCCCCCCCCAGTGGCTCAGACCCTCACTGCAGGTTAGGAGGGCAAGGGCTCTGGGTTCTGTGTCCCATGAGCCAGCCTCCCAGGGCACGGCAGAGTGGAGGAGGGAGGGCGTGGGTCCAGCACAGCCTGTCTGGGCACTGGGTACACCCAGAGCTTCTGGCATTTTCCAAGCAGGTAAATCCACACTTGGGTCCCCTGATGGCTGGAAAGAATTGAGAATTAAGGCTGCTGGGAAAGAATCCCCTTTCTGGCTTCATTCTAGAAGAGCTTAAGCTTTGCAAGAAAACTGTGCTTGGGTGAAGGGCAAAGTAGGTGGAGAACAAACGGATAAAGTCCTTGGCTTGGTGGGAGGGGAAGAGGCAGCAGCTGGCAGGCGGGAAGAGGAGGAGGAGGGGGAGGTTGCAGAGACTGGTGATTCCTGAGCCTCGGGGACCCTTGCTGTCTCCCGGAAGTGCTGTGGAGGGGAAGCAAGATGAGCCAAAGTGACCTGAGCTGCTTGCGGGCAGCTCTGAGCTCCTTTGGTTGGCAGTGACAGCTGCCAGAGAAGCTGGACGAGGTGTGACTGCTTCCCCCACAGCATCAGTCCCAGGCTATAAGGAAACAAACCCCACGCTAAAATCTGCACAGGCACATCCGGTCAGAACAGCCATTATCAGGCAGGCAGGAGCCAGCTCCTGGGATCCGAGCTCTGAAGTTCTCAGAGGTTTGTGAAGCGTTGTGCTGTTCCCAAGCATTTGTTCTATGGAGATTTACTTCTTGAAAATACCGATTAATAATAATAATAAATAATAATAGAAGCAATCAAGGACTCCAACTCTAGGAGGACGCTTAAGAAATTTTACGGCGCTTTCCCTCCATATGAACTGGCAAAGCAGGAACACAGTGGATCCTAAGGTTACGGAAGCACTAGAATAGCCCTCTCAAGCATCGTCTCCTAGAGTATGCTTTACCGCCCTGATTCCAATGACAAATACCGAGGTGTTTTAAGGAAAATTGTAAACAGGCGGAGATGTTGTGCTCCTAGGAGGCTGGGCCAGGGTGCTTGTTATTCCTGGCGTAGCCAAGAAGTCATGTAGACTTGAACCATAAGAATAATAAGCTAATGGACTGGGCGTGGAGGTGCACACTTGTAATCCCAACACACAGGAGGATCGCTGCAAATCTGAGGCCAGCTTGGGCTACCTAGTGAGTTCAAGGCCAGCCCAAACTACATAGTGAGACCTTGCCTCAAAAACAAGTCTTTTCCAAGCACTGTACATGTCTCCCAGATTTGTTATGTGACCTTGGGGTGAGGGGTTCTCTAATGACTAGGATGTAACTTCTGTAATTTGGTAGGGTCAGGCTCAAGGCATAGGCAATGTAGAAAATACATAAAAATGGACAATACATTCAAGTTCTGATTTCTACCTCCTAGGCAAGGTTGAAGTCATCCTTTTTCCCCCCTCTCAAATACTTCCCCGCATGCTTACCTTCATAACAAGCATTTATTCTCCAGGCGTTGGATTGAGGGCTCTGAGATACGGAGAAGAAAAAACAAAACAAAACAAAAAAAAACAAACCCTGCCTTTGGCCTGCAGTCTAATAGCTGACTCCTACATCACAATTGCTGTTTACCAGACACTGCTCTTTGCCACCCTCTAACAGCCCTGTGAGATAAGCACTGGTATTATCCTCTCTGTTTGACAAGGTGACAAAACCCAGGCACAGTTGATTTCACATGAGCTAGGAAGAGGCAGAGTTTTGAATCTGAGAAGCTGAGTTCTTGGTGCTTTTCTTTTCTTTTTCTTTCTTTCTTTTTTTGGTACTACTGGATATTGAACCCAGGGCCTTTGCACTGAACTACACCCTTGACCCTTTTTGATTTTTAACTTTGAGACAGGGTCTCACTGAATCACTAAGTTGCCCAGGCTGAGCTCAGACTTACTTGTGACCCTTCTGCCTCAGCCTTCCGAGTGCTTGGACTATGGGGTGCATTACCACACCCGGCTTGGAATTGGTATTCCAAATTGCACACCATAGTGCCGTGCCCAGCCAGTGTAGTGGAGGATGGATGCATCAACAAGATAACTAAATACAAGGCACAGTGTGCAAGGCACAGGGTACTAGGAAAGCACAGAAAGCGGCCTCCTCTGAGGCTCGGGACTCGAGCAGCTTTGAGGAACGCAGCATCTCCGACATGAAATGACAGCTGGGCCAATTTGGAAACTAAATGGGCATCAGCTACACACTGAAGAGAGGGGAGAAAACTGAGCGCCAGTATATGGGGGAACCCTGGAATAGAGAATCCAAGGAGACTGGGCTCACTGGTGCACATCTGTAGTCATAACTACTCAGGAGGCTGAAGCAGGAGGATCACAAATTGGCACTAGTGTGAAAAATTTAGAGAGACCTTGTCTCACAACTTAAAATAAAAAAGATGTAAAAGGGTGGATAATCCCACTATTTAGGAGGCTGAGGCAGGAGGATCACTGCGAGTTCAAGGCCAGCCTGGCTACATAGTGAGTTTGAGGCCAGCCTGGGCCACGTGATGAGACTCTAACTTAAGAAACCAAAAATAAACTGGGTGTGGTGGTGCATGCCTGTAATTTGGGCACTCAGGAGGCAGAGGCAAGAGGATCGCTGTATTTCCACCAAAATAAGACCTAGCTGGAAATTAAGCCCTAGCATGCTTTTTTTTTTTTTTTTCCCATTTTTTTGAGTCAAGGTCTCCCTCTGTAATTTAGGCTGGTCTTGAACTCACTATGTAGCCCAGGATGGCCTCAAGCTTACTATGATCCTCCTGCCTTAGCCTCCCAAGTGCTGGCATTACAGGCATGCACCACCATGCCTGGGCCCCTAGCATGATTTTTCAGGATGCTTCTAATATAAACCCTATCCCCAAAATACCCCCAGTTAAGATTGTCAGCCAGATGATACATTTAGTGAACATGTGTTGTAACACACAATAGACATGGTGAATTACGTCAATGTTCCAGAAGATGACACTAATATATTTGAATGTAGATTTTTACACATGAATAAATGAACCAATGTAGGTTGTTGTACATTAAAAAAAATAAGATGGCCTGAGGATAAACCCTATTGTGTCTTTTGGAGCAAAAATTAATATAAGGCTAATTCTTATTTTGGGGGAAATACAGTGTTGTGGTAGAACTTCTAGCCAGGACCAATGACTAGAAAGTTAAAAGGCATACAGATTGAAGATTTTGAAGTAAAATGGTTAAATTATGGTTTTGAATGTCATTCAACAGAATTCAAATGCTATAGCAATTTGACATGCACCATTGTCTCAGTCAATTTCTTCATCATTGCGGGAACAGCATATCCGACACATACCCCCTAAAGGACAAGAGGTTCATGTTGGCTATTGTTTTCTGCCCATGGTCTGCTGGCTCCAAGACAGAAGGGCAGGGTCAGAGTAGAGGAAAACTGGTTCCATCATGGCAGCCAGGAAGCAGAATGGAAGGGATCCGGAAGAGAAAGAAGCTCTTCCGGGTCATACCCCCTGTGCCCTTCCTCTCCTGACCAGGACCTACCTCCTCCCTCATGATTCAGTCACCTCCGGAGCACATCTACAGGTGCTTGAGACAGTAAGGGACCGTTAATCCAAACCCTAACAACAACCTTCCATTTATATATTTATTCTTAATTTTAGGGCCAGGCATCGAATACAGGACCTTGTACATGTCCTGCCACTAAGCTATGCCCCAGTTCATCATCCATTTACACGTATTAAGGACATGAAAACAGGGCCGGGGGTTTAGCTCAGTGAAATTTAACACAGCTAATTCCATTTTCTCTTCAAACTTGTATGTCTATTCCCTTTGCCTCTCACAGAAATTTACCCTTAGCTAATTTAAATTTATTATGTGTTGCCAGGCACAATAGCGCATGTCTGAAATCTCAGCACTCAGGAGGCTGAGGCAGGAGGATTGCTACAAGCTTGAGGCCAGCCTGGGCTACAAAGTGGGTTGAAGGCCAATCTGAACTGTATAGCAAGACCTTATCTCAAAAACACCAAAAAACCCCCTAAATAAATAAATAAATAAAAATAAAATAATTTATTTTGCAAAGTCCTATTATACTTCTCTGCCTTGTCTGTATATATTTACATAGAATTTCAATTTTAAAAATGTTTCAATTTTAAAAAGTCCTATTATACTTCTCTGCCTTGTCTGTATATATTTACATAGAATTTCAATTTTAAAAATGTTTCCTGGGATTATAATGCTCTAAAACATGCCTTACTTATCATTGTAAATATAATTACTGCAACATTAATTGAAGTAATACATAGCATTATTTAAACTGGTTTATTTTATTTTATTTATTTTATTTTATTTTGTTTTTTGTACTGGGGATCAAACTCATGACCCAGAGCTTGCCAGGCAGGTGCTTATGCTGCTGAACTAAATCCCTGGCCCCTGGTTTTTTTTTTTAATAAAATGAAATTCTAGCCATGCTCAACTATTACAAAGAAAGAGACATGGTAGCTACTGTTAACGTCCGGTTGTCTTGTTTTTAAAGTGCTGTGTTGCTTATGTTCTGTTCTGATCTGCTTTGTTCTGTCCTCTTTTGTTTTATTCTCTTTAGAATAAAAATTTTTTTAAAAAATGAAATTCTATTGCAAATGCATCTCAGAGTAGTGGTGATTTTTTTTTCTGGATTCTTACACCATACCATTTTTTCCCTAAGACTCTTGTTACACAACATGAATAGATAGGAATGGAAAAGGTTTTGCTGTAGTGATACTATTCAGACCTTTCAAAACTCCTTCCCCTTTAACGTGCCTCGATCACATAGTAATCACCAGAACTTAATGGCCTATCACTGACATCCCTAGAAGGTCCTGATTCAATTTTGTTGAAAAAGAAACAACTGGAAGTCATCTGACTTGAAAAACATGTGTTAGCCAATCATTAAAGCTACTGACTTTCGCTGGGCATGGTAGCGCACACTTGGGAGGCTGAGGCAGGAGGATCCCAGTGAGTTCAAGGTCAGCCTGGGCTTCATAGAGACTTCAAAGTCAGCCTGAACTACATAGTGAGACCCTGTCTCAAATAATATAAAATAAAATAAAAAGATAATTCATCAACTTTCTCAATGCAGATGCATTTTTCAGCTGTCCCTTTGTTTGGGTCCCTGGGAGTTTACCCCCACGCCCTTGTTATTGTTCTGTGGCTGCTGTTGTTGTTTTGTGTTTTGTCTGCTCTGCCACTCCTTGGAAGGTGGGCGGCTCCTAAAGCCTGGGGTGTTTACTTTATCTCCAAGGCCCTGACAGCTATCAGCCAGGCTGGAGGCAGGAGGCCGGTGTATCTGGGATGTTATAAATGTGACACTACCAGCATCTGGGTGTCTGTTGGATGCCAGGAGAGGAGGCATCCAGTGCACTGATTAGGGTTTTTCAGTCCAAAATCAAAGATGGTCTTGCCCCAAATTTAAGAAGCGGCAGCATGAATCAAGAGAAAAAGGTCCAAGCTTGAATTCAATCAACAAACCCTGGCCTGAATTTGACTTTTTTTTTTTTTTTTTTTTTTTTGAGTCTTGCTATGTGGCCCAGGCTGGTCTTGAGCTCACAGTGATCCTCCTGCCTCAGCCTCCCGAGTGCACTCCCTCGCATGCGCTCCCTGCTGGCATCCCTCCCACTTGACATTCTCTCAGGGATACAGGATACAGAGAAGCGAGCTGGTGCAGGAAGGATGCAAATATAACTCGCTGTGCTTTATTTGAGCCTCTTCTCCCTGGAGGAAGGGGACCGGAAATGAGAAGAGTAAGGCAGAGGGGTTCTGGCACAAACCCCAGAGGCGCGAGGCCCGGGAGGAAGGGACTCCTTGGCTGGGATGTCGCCGAGGGCGGGATTCGGGGAGCCTGGGTGGGAAGGCACAGGTCCTCCTTGGCCTTCGGCCTGTGGCCTAGGAGTGTGCTCCCACTGCCACAGCAGGACACCGAGTCACTCGGCAAGCGCTGCCGGTAGCGTCTGGTGTGGGTCCCGGGAGCAAGCGACCCCTTGGGGGCGGAGGACTCGGGCTCTGGCGCCCGGACTGCTCCGCAGGCGAGTCTGATGCGGGCTTCTACCTCCTGTCCCCCGACCGCCGCCAGGGCGCAGGCTGGGGCTGGGCGCCGGGGCCCGGGCCGTGGTAGCTGGGCTGGTAGAGCTGCCGAGAGTGCGCGGAAGGCCGCGGCGTGGCGCTGGGCGCCGGCGGCCGCTCCAGCTCCGGGTCAGACTCCGTGTCGAGCTCCGACTCGGGCTCGGGCGCCAGCTCCTCCGACTCCCCGTTCTCCAGGACGCGGTCCAGGCCCATGCTGGGACCCGCGCCCTGCAGCTCTTCGGGCTCCGCCTCCGCCGCGTCGTACAGGTCCAGGTTGAACTCCAGCGCCTCGTCTTTGGGCTTGCGGTGCTTGGGGGCGTGGTAACTGGTGTTCGTGGAGCTGTCTAGGAAGCCGGGGCTCTTACCGTACGCGGGCTTGTCATTCTGAAAGACACACAGTGCAATCAGGCGTGGGCACTCAGGGAATCTCGCTCAGCGCCTCTGCCCCAGGTACCACCAGGGCTTCCTGGCGAAGCAGAAACGATTTGTGCCTGAATCTGCCTTTCATCCCTGCACATTTGGCTTCTCACTTACCGCGATTCTTCCAGTTCAGTCGACCTTTCACCCCAGACCTCGCTGGCTCCTCTAGCTAGACTGGGTTTTACTCCCCAGCACTTAAGGGCGATGGTCTTAATGCCGTTTGGAAGTAGCTCGCCTCCCTGATCTTATTCAGTTTGCCAATCCCCAGTGCAAATCTGTAGGGCTCTTTGCGACCTGGCCCGGCCCTCTCCTTCAGCTTTCTCAGCTGGGACCCGACCTCTGTGCTAACCCCAGCGGCCCAGCATTGCCTGGCAACGGCTGGCCTGCACTCAGGCTGCTCCTGTCACCCTCTTCGGCCTCCGTGTCTCATGTACACACACACACACACACACACACACCCTCATCACCCAGGCACAGGTCCAAGACCACCAGCCAGGGCCGCAACCTCCTCTGGGTCCCGGCTGCACCCCACTCACACTGCCGTCATCGTGCCACCCATGAATTCCTTTATTTACAGGTGCCAAGATCCTTGAAGAAACGCAAGGGCCTGGTTTTTGATACCCCAGTACCTAGCTCATTGCAGGAGCCCGCCAGGCCCTACGAGATTCACCTTCACTTCTCCCTCAGCACCTGATGCTCTTCTGCTTTCTCTTCGTCCCTCCTTGTTTGCCTAAGGGCTCTCTTTACCCTCTCCACTGCTGCTGGGTTTCTATGCGGTGGCAGGCCCCAGGTCCTGCTGCTGGGACCCTTCCCTTCTCCATCCACACGCTCCCAGCAGGTAATTTTATTTAGGCCGGTCATTTCCGTTTCCACCTACAAGTCTGAGCCAGGGTCTCAGGTTACAACCCTTCCTGCAGGGGTATATACACCTTCTGCTCCGACATCTCCGCTTGGGAGATGGCAGTGGGCATCTTGAATTTAACACAAGCCATGAATTTGCATATGAAATAGAACTTACTTCTATACCAATGTTTTCCAGGTTCTCAAATGCCTGGAAAAAAAGAATGACCTTCAGTACCAATTCTTAAGGTAAGTCTTGAAAAGAATGTCAGCAAACTAGAGCAAAGCCTTTGTCTGTTGTTGCCGTTTGTATGGGGGAGTCCAACCCAGGTACTCAACCACGGACCTACGTCCTCAGCCTTTTTTATTTTTGTTTTGAGACAGGGCCTTGCTAAGTTACCCAACTGGTACTTGAACTTTTCATCCTCCTGCCTCAGCCTCCTTCAGGGCTGGGATTACAGGTATGCACCACTGTATCTGGGTTAGAGAAATACTTTAAAAGAAACATAGTCAGTTAGCACTACCTTAGGTCAATCATTAGCACTAATCCTAACATGGACCCAGGAACCCTATTTCACCAAATTCAGGAGTAAGATGACCCTCGACACTAGTGCTAAAATTGTTCTGGTTTGTCTAAGTTAAGCAGCAATATATAACACTGAAATAAGAAATGGAAACTAAGAAATTAGTATTATTTTTAGTGAATATTTGTCTTTATAGAAAACTCAAGAGAATATATAAGAAAACCTATTAGGATAAGTAAAGCAACTCACAAAGGTGGCCAGAGAATTTTGTAAAAATCAACAAGTTTCTTATAGCTTAGCTACTGACAGTTGGAACAGCTAATAAAAAAAGAAAAAGGCTGTGTTTTATCAGTGTGGGTATTTCTTATTTCTGAAATTTTAAGTGACTGGGCATGGTGGCACATACCTATAATTCCATCACTCTGGGAGGCTGAGGCAGGAGGATCATAAATTCAAGCCCAGCCTGGGGCAACTTTGCAAGACTCTGTCTCAAAATTTAACAAAACAAAACAAAAAAAGAAAGAAAAAGAAAGAAAGAACCTGGGAGGACTAGGGAATGTAGCCCAGTGCAAAGGCTCTGGGTTCAATTCCCAGTGCTCTTCAAAACAACTTGAGTACCCCAAAACTACAATAGTAGCATTTTTCTTGTCATAAAAATTCAAATATTGCAGGTGTGGTGGTGCACACCTGTCATCCCACCACTCGGGAGGCTGAGGCAGGAGGATCGTGGCAAGTTCAAGACCAGCCTGGGCTACAAAGTGATTTTAAGGTCAGCCTGAACTGCATAATGAGACACTGTCTCAAAAAAAAAAAAAAAATTCAGGGCCGGGGATTTAGCTCAGTGGCATAAGCGCCTGCCTGGTAAGCGCAAGGTCCTGAGTTCGATCCCTGGTACCAAAAATAAATAAATAAACTCAAATGTCACTGAAACTTAATAAGTCACAGTATCAAATTTAATTGAAAAATAATTCCTCCTCAATGGATAATAGCTGATCGCTAAAGCCATGGTGGTGCACAGCTGTAATCCCAGAACTTGGGAGGCTGAGGCAGGAGGAGTGCTGTGACTTAGAGACCAGCCTGGGCTACATGGTGAATTCAATGTCAGCCTCAACTACACAGCAAAACCCTGTCTCAAAAACAATAAAACAGAAGAAAAGGCCAAACACATTTGCTGGTCATCTGTATTATAAAAGTGGACCGTCAAGTTACGACTGGCCTGACGTATCAAGTTGTTCAGCTCGGGTTATGACCGGAGTCTGAGCTTTAGCTGCAGCCGAAGTGGTGCGCTAAGACCTGAGTGCCGGCCACTGTGCTTCCAGATGGGCCAGGATCACACGGCCGCTACAGAGCTCTGGGAGGAGCATCTGCCGCCTCTCCTGGGGCGGGAACGGAGGGCTCCCGGGCCAGCGTCTGTCTGAGGACACAGATCGGCCTGGTACGGGAGAGAGACCCCGAAGGCCGTGCAGAGAGGGGCCCCAGCTGCCGCTGACCACCCGAGTTCCAGCCAGCCCGCGGGAGTGAAAGGAGCTCACAGTCACAGGTCCACCGCAATTTAATGCTTCGGGAGAACTTTAACCTGCTCAGAGGTTCTTTTGAAAACATTAAAGAAGACCCAGATCTTGGCTTAGTACTGAATGACTAACGTAATGATTTACATTATCTTTCTCCTCTGTGCTCGGCCAGGCTGAATGAGTTATGCTTCTTGGAAGGTAAGCAGTCACCAGCGTCTTAGACGGCCAGAGATTTACTTACCTGCATCCAGCATTCGCAGTACTCGCCTGCTACGGTTTATATCTGGATGTTCCCGCAAAGCCTCAGAGGGTTTTGAAGGTAGCTGGATTAGGAGTGTGATGCTGAGACGGAGGGCACCACCCAAAGGGGGGGTACCCTGATGGATCATAAAGGGACCGAAAGAAGGCAGGCTGCTGCTTCTGCTCCTGCTGGTGTGTGCTGTTTTGTTGCCTGATCCCTGCCAAGAGCCGTTTCTCTGCTGTGATGCCCTCTGCCATGCTGCCCTGCCTTGGAGCTAGGCAGCCATGGACTGAAACCTCCACAAACTGTGAGCTAAACAAACCTTTCCTCCTTTAACTCTGGGTGTCCAGTATTTTGTCTCAGCAACAAGAGAATTAACTAAGACACTCCGCCCAAAGTGTAGAGTCGGTTCTAAAGGTATGTCTAAAGAGATAGCTAAAATATTTAGCAGTTAGGCTGGGTGCAGTGGTACAGGCCTATAATCCTGGCACTTGGAAGGCTGAGGCAGGAGGATTGCCATGAGTTCGAGGCCAGCCTGGGCTACACAGTGAGTCAGTTCAAGGGCAAACTGAACTACATAGTGAGACCCCATCTTGAAAAAAGGAAAAAAAAGTATATAGCAGCTGGGCTGGGTGGTGCACTCTTATAATCTTAGTAATTGGGAGGCTGAGGCAGGAGGACCATTGTGAGTTTGAGACCAGCCTGGGCTACAAAGTGAGCTCAAGGCCAGCCTGATCTCAGAGAAACCTTTCCTGGACAGCGCACACCTCCACCTCCGTCTGATCAGGCGCCTCCTCCCTCCCCTGCCCTCCAGCCTCGCAGCGTCCAACCTTGTCCGACTCAGTGTAGGTTTCCTGGATCACCGTTTCGCCTTCATCCACACTCAGCTCGGAGTTGTCTGGCAACTTCCTCGACAAGGCGAACAGCACGGCGTCGTGGAGGGTGAGGAACAGGTGGGCCTTGGTGATGCCATTGTCAAAGAAATCGTTCTTCTCGAATTCCCTGACCACAGCGGCTGCAAACCAAGCCCGGAGCACGCACAGCGTCAGGCGCCGCAGAGCTGGGGCCCCAGGGTGCGAACGCAGCCCTCTCCCAGGGCGAAGGGTACTCACAGTGACACCCGGTGATGAGCACCAGAATGTTGGCATTTTGAAAAGCATTGCACATCTGCAGGGACAGAGGGAGTCAAGGTCAGAGGAGCCACCCTCGCCAAGAAGGGAGCCCTGGGGCTGCAGCTCGGTGGTAGAGCCCCTGCCTGCTGTGCTCCAGGCCCTGGGTCTGATTCCCAGCACTGAAAATAAACCCCCACGGGCCATCCACCTGTCGGGAGTCTGTGTACCCTAACCCCCCAGTCTCGCTCTCCAGACCTTTGCATGCTAGAAAATGTCAGGTGCTGGGAGAGTGAAAAAAGGAAGCCTGAGGGGTTAGTAAGCAGTACCCGCCTGACCCCTGCTCCCTGGACCTCACCAAGCAGAGGCAGCACGGTAGGGGCTGGAGATGGCCAAGTGACAGACACCAAGGGCCGGGGACTCAAGAGGCCTCTTCCAAGCTGCTCTGCACATTTACATGTGACTTTTAGTTTAATGTCAGATATTTAGCAGCAGATAAGTAAACCTCAGGTGCCAGCCTGAAGCTGACACTGGTCAGTGTAGACGCTCTGGGGTAATAAGTCTTGACATTCACTTCAAAGTGAGCTAATACTAACCTCAACATAGGGAGGGTGGAGTAGAGACTTCACCGCTGAGCACTAAGTTACAATGTCCAGAGGGAAAAGATAAAAGAGCCTCTGCTCCTATCCACACCAGGGGGAGAAGAAGAAAGTCATTCTTGGTCATGCGGTAAACCATAAAATCAGCCGGCGAAAGAAAGGCCGCAGACCTGTTCTGTTCCGTTTTGTTGTGTCTAATTTTACCCCCCTTAAAATAAAATTAAAAAAATATATATATATATATAAAAGAGGGAAAAAGAAAGTGCTCTAAAGGATATAACTGCATGTATGTTTAAGTGTGTAAGACAGATGACCACATTACTGTTTTTGTTAGATTGTTAAGCAGAACTGCTAACAGTCTCACTGTTTAAATGTCTACTTTGTATGCTTTAATTTTGTAACTTGAACAACTATTTCCAATGATGACAGTATGTAACTTATCAAGTGGCGACTTCTTAGCGTTTTTGTTTCTGTTTTGTTGTTGTTCTTGTGGTTTTTTTATTTTTTGCCTTTGGAATTCTGTATTGTTGCTACCCTTTTTCTGTTTTGTTCGGTTATTTTCTTTTTTGTTTCTTCTCTTTAAATAAAATTTTTTTTAAAAAAAAGGCCGCAGGTACTTTACACCTCAGGTCACGAGTCGGGGAACCCGAAAGGGAAGAACGCCCACAACTGCGTGCTTGTCTCCAAGATGAATGAACTAATGGGGTTCTTAGGTGTGAGTCAAAAACTAGGCATAAGTTTTTGATTAGAGGGCAAAGAAAATGTAATGAATTGCTCAAAGAAGGATGTGTGAAGAATACTTCCAAAGGGAGTAAGCAACCTGTGTTTTAGGGTGTAACTGTGCACCACCAATGCCTGGCAGCTGGACGGTACAGATGTCCAGTTTTGTCTCTTTGAGGCTGGAATGGGAAGTCACCCACACAGGACAGGTCTTGCCAAGGACCCAAATACGTGGAACAGAAAAGGGAGACAGGAGAGGATGGTGCAACCACGCTATGGTTGAGGGGAAAGAGCGAAATGAAGTCAGATACTGGATCAGTTGTGAGTCTCAACCTCAGGGGAAAACGTGGTCTGTCGTGTGACTTTTTTTTAAAGTCTTTTTGAGATGGGGGTCCCGCTAAGCAGTTCAGGCTGCCCTTGAGCTCGGTTTGCAGCCTGGTCTGGTCTTGCATTTGCAATGATCCTCTTGCCTCAGCCTCCCGAGTGCTGGGATGACAGGTGTGCACCACCATGGCTGGCCTGGTCTGTGGTGGGAATCAAAGGAGAGCCTGCATATCCACCAGGCGTTCTAGTGTGAGCTGAACAAAATCGAACATAGAACTACTGCACAAGACTGAGAAGAGAACAGCGCAGTGGAATGACCTAAGATGGAAAAGCCCCTAAGACAAGAGACGACCCAATTGCTTGGGTCTGAAAACGGCGTGGGTGGGTGGCTGGCTGCCTGGGGAATCAAATGGGTGGGAGGGCTCCTGACGCTAAACCCTCCCAAAGCTCTACTCTTACAGACAAGGAAACAGAGACCTAGTACTATGTAGCGGTCACCTTGGGCCCGATGGACCAGGAAGCCACAAAGCCAGGACAGCATACACACGTCCAGGGTTGGCCCAGGGTTCCTCCCGCTGTGGGAGGCTGCCTGTGGCCTGGACCAAAGCGGAGCCTGACTCGATGAATTGACAACCACAGTCCTTCAGGGACAGGAAGGCACGCGGGGGTCGGCTGAAAGGTGGAGGAAGGCAAACCAGGCAGGGGAGCGCATCTCAACAAACAGTGGACGCACTTCGAGCCAGGAAGTGAATGAGCAAGTCAGAGCGCTACACCCAGAGGCCTGTGGACAGGGCCACAAACATACAATGAAACCGTCTTGGCTAACTGTGCACCTGCAACTCTTAATTGTGAAATGACACGGGAACTGTCACAGAATTCGAGAGTACAACTCAGGACCTGGGGACAGAGGTTGTGAATGAAAATCATCTTCCCTGTCCATTTTCACCTAAAGCTGGAGGGGCAGCCTAGGTGTGAGGCGTCGTTTTGTCCCAACTTCTTCACAGGCCTTTCACAGCGCCTGGCTCAGAGCAGCCAAACGGGAGGAGGCCTGGTTGCCCTTGTTTCTGGGACATTTGAACCTGCCCATTGAACAGACCCACAGCAAACCGAAAAGGATGCACTAGGAACCACACAGCGATGTAGCACAGCGCGCGGCTGCAGTAGTGTGGATCTCCTGGTTGTTTTTTTCTTTTCATTCCCATGAGAAACAATAAAAGGGTCCGTGCTTGTTCAACCAACCGCAGTTCAATGAGTCAGAGCTGGTTCATTTTCATTTTATTTTATGTTTTTATGTTTCCGCACTGGGAATGGAACTCGGGACCTTGTATTTGCCAGGTAGGTGCTTGTACCCCTGAGCTCTATCCCCAGGCCTCATTTTCATTTTATTGTGATTGACCTTAGACCACCCCCAGCGTCCAAGTTTCCGGGAACCTTGCAAGCACACAGCAGCCCACGAGTGACCGGCCGGGTTCCCTGGGGATGGCGCGTGGGCAGCGGGCAGGAGTCAGAGATGGTGGCCCAGCCTCCCCAGGACTTACCTGCCTCAAGACGACCAAGCCCCGACAGTCCACATAGTGCACCAGGGAGAAGTCCAGGATGATGGTGTGGGTGCCAGGCTGAAGAGCCGGGTCGGAGTACGGGGTGTTGGGCTTCGCCTCGCCCGCAGCGGCGCTGGCGTCCTGCAGCGAGGGCACGTTCTTCTGCAGGGAGTTGCTGGAGGCCCAGCCTCTCCCCGCGTTCTCAAGGGCGGCTTCCTCTTGAAGTCTCTGAGACGTGGAAGGCACCGCGTACGGTGTTTCCTGCTCAGCCTCAATCATCGTGCTCTGGCTGGGGCTCGGGGGCTCCAGGTATGAGGAGCGGACCAGGTTCACCGAGGACGAGTCGAGCTCTTTGTATTTAAAGCGTTCCGTGTAGGCGATCTGGGGACAACAGAGGCAGGGCAGGGCTCGGGTGAGACTCGAACCCCAGCCGGAAGTGCTTGCAGCTATAGGGATCTGTCTCGGAATTCACTTCCCTCTCAGGAAACCTCTCCGGCCCGGAAACTCCTTCCTGTACATTTTTTTTTTTAAACTTAGAGATACCTCCCTGTTGCTTCAAGCTCATGACTCAGGCCACATTCATCTGTCCCACAGCGTCCCCTTTTCAACTGCCTGTGTCCATCAGCGATGTCACTATTTTTCTAGTGAGCCAGCCTTGACATCATCTTTGATCAACTCCTGTTCTTTATCCTTGGGCCCTTATGCATCCCCAGGGCCAACTAGTACTTTGTGGGAAGTGCCTCTTTCTGTTCGGCCCCCTTCCTTTTTAAATTTTCTGCTGAGCTTTCTGAAGAAGACAAAAATTATTTAAGTGGGATTGGCTTTGACTCTCACCCCTTTCCACCCCCGCGTAGGCCCGGAGCGCGAGGCCAGCACCAAGGACCAGGAACACAAGGACGTGCAAGGTGCGGGCCAGGGCTGCGTGTTCACACAGCCCGCGTCCTCCTGGGAGAAGAGCGTGTGTGCATGAAGAGCATACGGAATGACGTGTGTGGAAGACACAGCTTCATCCATGCAAATGTGAAAAGAATTCATAAAGAAAAGAGGAACCAGGATATATCATGGACTGGTACCAGTTTCCCTAGGAGGCATGTGATCATTATGTATCTCAATTATGCCAACGAAATTAATTACAAAAAAAACTCATTGGCTTGAGCACTTTACTTCTGAGTGTTATTTCTTTTCTAAAAACAAAAATTTTTATCATTGGGCAAAATGATTGCTGACCACCGTGCGTGTCGTGTGGTCATGTGAGCCATGCCTTCCAGACACGCATCGGGGTGCTGGCAGCTTCTGCTCAAGAAAACTGCGTGAAGGCTGGAGACACAGCTCAGCAGCATAAGTGCCTGCCTGGCAAGTGCAAGGTCCTGAGTTCGATTCCTGGTACCCTCCGCCCCAAAACAACCTGCACAGGGAAATGGAGCTAGATGCGCTTTCACAGCTGCCACCTACCTGGCTTGAGTGTGACATTGCCTCTACCCCTTAAAGGGACTGACTCCTTGACGTGACTTGGGAAGCACCACGCTGTGCCACAAAATTACTTAATCCAAAATCCTTTCTGATATGAAAGCTTAAAGTTATTCAAGGTTTGGAAAATGACAGAATGGGAAGCCGCGAGGAAAATTAAACAAATGTGGAGTCTTTTAAGGGGAAAATAATGTAACAGCCAACTAACGTTTTCAAAAGCCTGTTAGCATACTAATATTATGGTGAGATAATTTCTAGAACTGGAGGTTTGGCTCAGTGCTTGTCTGCTTAGCATGCAGGAGGCCCTGGATCCAGTCCTGAACACAGAGGATGAATTAATAAATATTTAAAAAGTAAAGGAAAAAATTAAAGACAGGAGCCAGTGGTGTAGCTCGTTGGAAGAGCGCTTGCTTAGCATGGGTGAGAGCCCAGATTTGATGCCCTATATTGCAAAAAGAAGAGAAAAAAGAAAAGTAGCCCAGACAGATGATCATATCACTGGAGAGAGCTGGTCCCAACGTGTGGAGGGCACTGAAGCCAGGCAGTGGGGGACAGGTGTGGCTTGGCCCCGGGGGACTTTGCTGAGAGCCTCCTGTTTGCTCCCTCACCTGCTTTCCAAGCCTGTCTTTCCCACAATTCCCTTGGGCGGGTCCGCCTGCCCTGTCTTCCCAGGCCAGGCCTCTTATCCTGAGAACTTTGTACATATTTCTACCTCACTCTCCTCGCCCCAAGCATAACTACAAGCAGAGAATCCTCTTTTTTCCCCACTCAATGTCCATCCAGATTTCTTTCTTCCTCGCACAAGTTCATCACTACTGTGAAGTTTCTGAATTCTTACTCCAAGTCTTAGAATTGTTAGACCTTAAACACACAGTTTAGAAGCTGGCAATATACAAGCCTGGTGTGGTGGCGCACACCCGTCATCCCAGCACTCGGGAGGCTGAGGCAGGAGGATCATCGCAAGTTTGAGACCAGCCTGGGCTACAAAGTGAGCTCAAGGCCAGCCTGAACTGCATAGCGAGACTCTGTCTCAAAAAGATAAACAAACAAACAGAAAGAGGTTCTGAGGAGGTAGCTCGATGCAGGCGACTGGGGTTCAATCCCAGCGCTGGAAAACAAAACAAAATGAAACCAAACCTCTGAAGCTCTCAGGGTATAAAATGTGGCCCACTCTGGGGCACCAGGGATATTCCTAACCCTGGGCGGTGGTTCCAGGTCCTCACAGTTGCAGAAACACCTGCATATCTTCTCTCCCTCCAGGCTGGTCTCGCTTTCGTTGAACAAGCTGAACAGCTCCTCTTCCTCGAGGGGCACGCTTACCATGCCGAGCTGCAAGACAGCCGGGGGCCGTGTGGAAGGGGGGGCGGCAGGGCGGGAGGAAGAGGGAGGTCAGCAGGGAGGGAGGCCGGGAGCGCGTGGTCACCTCTCGCAGCAGCTCCCGTTTCAGGTGGTACACGTTGATGAACGTGACGGCGTTGCAGCACTGGAAGATTTTCACCCCGGGGATAAGTATAAGCTGCAAGACAGAGTATAAAGTCCTAGTTTTGCTTTTGTTTTTGTTTTTGTTTTTGTTTTGGGGTACCAGGGATTGAACTCACGACCTCGCACTTATCAGGTGGGCCCAAAATTCTAGGTTTTTTGTTCGTTCGTTTGTTTTTTTGTTGCAGTATTGGGGATTGAACCCAAGGTCTTTGGACTGGGGTACACCCCCACTCCATTTTTTATTTTGAGATTGGGTCTTGCTAAATTACTCTAGCCTGACTCATATTTGTGAAGCTCCTGCCTCAGCCTCCCAGGGTGTTGGGATTATAGATCTGTAATGATACACCCAACTCTCAGATCTTTTTCTGTGTGTGTTTTTTCTGTCATTTTGAGACAGGTTTCACTGTACAATTCAGGCTGGCCTTGAATTCACTTTGTAGCATAGGTTGGCTTCAAATTAGAAGTGATCCTCCTGCCTCAGCCTCCAGAGTGCTGAGATTACAGACATGTACCACCGTGCCCGGCTTCAATTCTTGTGTACAATAAAATTAATAAATCTGCATCTTTCTCTGATAGATGCAAGAACCAGAGGATTCTTCCCTCCCATTTTCACCCCCTACTTTTGTTTTGTTTTCCCTCAGCCTCTCCTCTCTTTATCTTGCCTCTCCTCTCCTTAAAGTGCATTTAAAACTTTTTTCTTCCTTTTTTTTTTTGGTACTGGGGATTGAACTCATGACCTCACACTTGCCAGGCAGGTGTTGGTGCCCCTGAGCTAAATTCCCAGCCCTTAAAAACTCTTCTCATTCTGCAGTGACCTAAAGATTTAGCTACTTAAGGGCCCACCTCTCCCCTGTGCCTCACTTCCTCCTCCTTCGGGAATAGACAGCTGACAAGGGCAGAGGAGTTCGTGGAAAACCTGAAAACCAGGCTTGCCCTCCCCATTCTTTGCCCAAGGAGTGGGGCGAAGAGGGCGCCTTACCTCCCGGTAGTCAGTGATGCTTTTATAGAGGTTGGTGTGGGGGACTTGGCCCAGGCAGGTGACCTCTGTTCTGGAAGGAGATGTGTTTGCTGTGAGGTGACAGGAGTCTCCCCTTGCCATGGCCAACCTCCTCCCTGAGCCAAAATACCTGTGTGACCGCACGGTGATGATGAAGAAGGCGAAAAGTAGTGAGAGAATCAGTCCTACATCCAGTCCCAGGACGATCGTGGATAGGAAGGTCACCATCCAGGAGATCTTGTGGGAAAGCATTTGTTATGGCTCATGTTTGGACGTCCCCCCAAAGCCTCATGCAGTCATGGGAGTGGCTGAGTCTAGTGTTTGTGATTGGTTCACTGTCTAGCGCTGGGATTGGCGGTGTGAATCCCAGTGCTGGGATTGGCTGCACCTGCCCAGGGGGGAGGAGCCAGCATACACTGTGAGGGAGGGGAGGAGGCGAGCTTTCCCCTTTCTGCCCTTCTGCTCTCCTTGCCTTTGGTACCTGCTGCTGCCATGCAGTTGAACCTCGGCCACACCACCCTGCCTTGGAGCCAGCAGAGTATGGACTGAAGCCTCCAAAGACTGTAAGCTAAACAAACCTTTCCTTCCTTCACTTTGAGTGTTGAGTATTTTGTCCCAGCAATGAGAAAAAAGTAGACAAAACATCATTGGGGGGAAGATGGCTGTGAAAACTCGCAGAAAGGAGGATGTAACAGTGCCACTGCCCCTTTCCTCTGCCCTCACACTCCACCCCTGGGATTTAGAGACAAAACCCCAAAGCCAAGTGGCCTGGTGCAGGCATGCACATGGCTGCTTGGCAATTTTTTTCTTTTTTTACATTTTTTGTCTTTTTGAGACAGGGTCTCACTATGCAGTTCAGGCTGGCCTTGGGCTCACTTTGTAGCCCAGGCTGGTCTTGAACTTGCAACAATCCTCCTGCCTCAGCCTCCCGAGTGCTTGGATCATAGGTGTGCGCCACCACGCCCCACTCTGGCAGTTCTTTGTGTCTGGGGCCATCTTTTGTCAGTCCTCAATCCAGTCCTCAGCTTCTTTACTCGCAAACTGCCAGCGGGTGGTAGTTTTATCACAGTTACTGCCCACCTTTAATACTCGCAGCAAGGCCCCTACCGGATCGCTTTCTGTGTCTCCTTCAGCAGGTGACCCTGGCCTTCACTTTCACAAGACCAGTAGGCAGAGATTTCTGTAGAAATAGTCTTTCCCAGCCCTGGCCACTTGCTGATCTGTGGCCCCGGGCTTTGCTGCTGTCTCCAGGCTGGTGGGTCATGGACAAGGAGCCCTCTCTGTGTGCCGGAACACAGCCCTCTTATCCCCTCGGCGCCCTGGCTGTAGGACTCACCCTCTCCCCTTTCCCTGCCTCCGCTCTCTCAGAGTCCGTCACCATCACCGTATTTTACTTCTTGGCTGTTTCCCTTCCTATCCTTTGGTTTTGTGTTCAGGCCGGAAGGGGAGTGGCCCAGTGGTCATTCTGCCTCAAAAACTCCCCCTTCTTCCCTTACTAAGATTTGAGCCTCTTGCAAAGTGTGGTGGCGCACGCCTGTGATCCCAGCTCTCAGGAGGCTGAGGCAGGAGGATCACCTCGAGTTCATGGCCAAACTGGGTAACATACTGAGTCTGAGTCAAACACAACAATAAAAAAGTTTTAAGAGATGATTTGTGTCTCTTATCCTGGAAGATATTTATATGGACAATTGAAAGTCATTTGAACATGCAGCGGATGACAGCCTTCCCTGCAGTCCTCCCCTCCCTTCCTTTCCCGGGCCAGGGCTTGGCACTCACACAGTCGTACTGGTCTTTCCTCCACAGGCCGGGGAGGTTGTAAATGACTTGAAGATAGGGAACCACGTTGCTCAGAATAATTGCGGCCAGAATGACCTGCGGGGACAGGCGAGCTCCCTTCACTGTCCAGCCCGTGACAAAGCTCCCAGATGCTCACAGGGAGCCACAGAAGTCGGCGGCGACATTCAGAGATAGTGTGTGTTGCTATTTTGCATGAAGATGACAACACAACGGGCTCCAACTCACGGTTTGATCAAACAAATATTCTCCACGTTTCTGTGTCCTCCCTGCTATAATTTGCCAAACACACAGGCGAGGTCAGGCCAGGCCAAGGCCAGGTCAGGATGGATCCACCCGGGAAAACCATGTCAGCCACGTCCAGATTTAGAGAGTTTAAGACTCACGTAGACCACGAGAGAAAGAGCAGGCGAAGATCGAGTTCATCGAGCCCTGTCTGGCTCCCCAGTGTCACTTTGGTGTGTGGCACGGGAACCCTGGCAGCTGGCACCTGACCTGTGCGTCCCTGTCTGGTTTGTGTTGGAAATCTGTTACTTTGGTGGTCTGGAAACCATCATCAGATGGGAGGGTAAACACTAACTCACAGAAACTCTAAAACAGTTCCAACTGGGCTTTCACTCAAGTTCCACAATGACACACTACTACTGCTTCACTCAGGAGATAGTTTTGAGAAATTAAATTACAAATCAAAAACACTGACAAGACCCATATTTACAGTTATGAGTATAAACAGGCACTGCCCTTTTGGAAAAATCACTTGGCAGTGTATCAAAAAAGGCTGATATTGCTGGGCATGGTGGAGCATGCCTGTAATCCCAGCACTCAGGAGGCTGAGGCAGGAGGATCACTGTGAGTTCAAGGCCAGCCTGGGCTACAAAGTGAGTTCAAGGCCAGCCTGAACTGCATAGTGAGATCCTGTCTCAAAATTAAAAAATAAAAATTAAAAAAAAAACCTACAAAAAATGCTGGTATGTTTTCATACAGAAATTTTTGGCATATCATGCCAAAATAAGTGGAGAATACAAGATTACATGTAGTTAGTTTACACATATGCAAAGCCATACCATTCATAGAAAACAGTGTTAGTGTTAGTCAGACAAATGCCAAGATGTTTATAATTATGGGGATATTTTTTATCTGTTGTGAATTTTCCAAGGTATTAAAAATGAACCTGTCTACTTTTCTAACAGGAAGCATGTTTCTTACATACGGGAAAATTTAGATTTGTACCAATAATGCTATAAAAATCATCTGGGCCTCAAAGTAGACGCTCACATGGTTCCTGAAGCCCTGGCATCGGTTGACCATATCCCAGCTGTCTTTTCTACCACACCCAACCCCTGGGCATTAGAACTGATCCTGCCATAGGGGTGGGCGGGTGCAAGCGTGCTGTGTGTGGCTTTCGAAGGACACCCAGCGAACAGAAGGACACAGCAGGCCAGAAAAGAGGACAAAGCAAGGATAAAGTCAGTGGAAATGACTTCTTTCCCACCACACCATTCTTCTTTCCAGCCAAGAATCGCCAAGCTTTCAACACTTTACAGAGAGATGTGGAGGTGCTGCCTTGCCTTTCTCGATACCTTTGGGTGAATTCTGACAGTTTCTATTTGTTTGGACAATTTAAACACTGCTTCCTCTAGCTGGATAGGGAAAAAAATGATTGTTCAAAGTAGGTTAGTGAGTGACTCTTAAAATAAGACTCTGGCTGGGTGTGGTGGTACATGCCTGTAATTCCAGCACTCAGGAGGCTGAGGCAGAAGGATCGCTGGAGACAAGCCTGGGCTGCATAGTGAGACCCTGTCTCAAAAAGACCAAAAAAAAAAAAAAGAAAGTGTCTGAAAGTTCTGCGGGCTGTGAGTTGAGTTCCTGAGAATATATTGATTTGCCCCAGTTAATTAACACACCTAGCACCGCATACCAAGAGGTGTCTGATGTGACCCGGAACTAGAACTCAATTTTCAGAGCTGCCGTCCAGCGCTGCGAACTAACAGGAGGCAGAGGGGCTGTCAGCCCGGCGGGGGCAGCTGGCCGCCGCCAGCAGTCTGAACGTGCCCAGTGCTGCCGACCAGGGCTGGGTGGAGTCGGCGCCTGAAGCTACCCCAGGCCCCTTTCACAGAGCCCGGAGTTAAGAAGTTTAGGGCTGAAGCAGAAAAAAAGACGAATGGGAATGGTACCAAGAGTAACGTTTCCGGGCGGAGCACAAGGGTTGAGCACTTGCCTAGCATGTGCAAGGCCCTGGGTTCCAGCTCCAGCACCGAGAAAAACAATAATGTTGCCTTGCTTTTCTTCCTTCCTTCCTTCCTTCCTTCCTTCCTTCCTTCCTTCCTTCGGCAGAGGCTCACTATGTAGTTTGGCTGACCTAGTACTCACTACATAGTCTAGACCGGCCTCAAACTCACAGTGATCCTCCCTTCTCAGCCTCTCAAATGCTGGGATTACAGGTGTGCCCCGCAATGCCTGGTTTAAGAATAATGTTTGTTAAGCATATATTGTAAGTCTGACACTATCTTGTTTTATACACACACACACATCATATATAAATAGACATATATCATATTTAACTCAGCCTGTGAATTAGCTGCTTCCGTTTTAGAGGAAAAGGACAACACGTAGGTTACCGAGGCCACTGGGGGGTGCATAGAATGCATTTTCCTCAGAGATGTCCCGCCAAGATGCCCCCAGAGATCTGGTCTGTATGTTGGCTGGGGGCGGAGTGGGGGGACACTGGGATTGAACCCTGGGCCTTCACACCGAGCCCTTTGTGCATTTTTAACGTTGAGGCAGGTTTCGCCCATCTGCCCAAGCCGGGGTCAGACTTTCAGCCCTCCTGCTTCAGCCTTCCAAAGTGCTGGTTACAGGAGTGTGTGAGCGTGCCCAGCTTTGGTCCTTTTGGGACTAGTGACGTGATCAGTTCTACTTACATTAGGCAGCTCGTAGAAAAAGCCTCCCATCTTCACCATCAGGAGCAGCATCACGCCCGCGCCTACCAGAGATGCAAACTGAGGAGACAGATCGGGTTGGAGAGAAACCGTCAGCAACGAAAGTGGCCCCCACCCGTCATCGAGGCCTTCTGCCTAGGGAGAAGCAAGCCGTTTTATTGTTTGTTTGTTTCTTAAAAGGACTTGGGCGCTCAGCCCACCTGCATTTGTGTGGAGCTGACTTTGAGGTCTTATCGCTGTGCTAAACGCACAGTGGGTCCTCAGTAAGTGTCTGTCGAATGATTGCATGAATGTGCCCTGCAAACTTCCAGACTGTCCTCGGTATCTGACTCCGTACTGCCTCGGCTCTGTGCTATGAATCTGAAGTCTCCTAAAATGTGACTCCCAGTCCTGCAAAACTTTCACCTCTCCTGGAGCACCATACAAAACTCCTCGAGGGATCCTCACCAACAGCTCTAAAATCCCACCCATTCTACCTCCAAGGTAAACAAGCCTCCCACCCCTCCACGTCCCTTGATGATAACCAAATGTTCCTGCTTTAATTTCTCTCTGCTCTGGTGCAGTCAGAAAAAGCAACCAGGGCTGGGGCTGTGACTCAGCGTTGGAAAGTTTGCTTAGCCTGTGGGAGAACCTGGGTTTTCGTCCCAGCACTGCAACACAGAAACACACAAAATGCCAGAAACAGTGTTAAAAACCCGACCTGAGCTCCGGGTGTCAATGGCCGGCTCTGATCTGATCCCAGCCAGGCTCGATACTCTGGGCTCAGTGACTGTCACTGGACAAAGAAACAGAATCCCAGAGCTGTCTGGACATAGTCTTGAGGTCAGCTTCTACATTGTAAGCCCCCACTAATAAAATAATAGAAAGCAGTGTCATTGTCAATTTCCACAGGGGTCGATTTCCATTGTCAATTTCGATCTGTAACTGTAGATCGAAACAATGGCATGTCCAAGCAAGAACTCCGGAAGCTCCAACAAGAAACCTGGCATACACCGTGGAACTAAAGGAGATAACAGAGCCTGGGAGCCCTCCAACCAGCCCTCAGAACCACAACCTCGGAGAGCAAAAGTGATTTGCCCTGGGTGGCTACGTCTCGGAAGCGCGGTGTCTGACTTCAGCCCCCCGACCCGTGGACTGGAATCCGGGCTCTCTCCACTGCTGCGTGTCTTGCTGGGGAAAGCACAGCTCATTTTTCTCTTATTATAATTTGTTTTAAAGCAGCTCAGGGGGCCTGGGGACGAGGCAAGAAGGCCAGTCCCTGGAAAGCACGGAATGAGGACCCAAACAGGCAGTGCGGTGGTCAGAACCAGATGAGCAGGAAGAAGCCGGGGACAGTCCAGCCAGCCACGGGCCTGGGGCTTGCCACATGCCCTTGGCCAGGGTCTGGATCTGCCCCTACCTCAGGCTGAGCCTGTGGCCAGAAGGATCACGAGGTTTTGCTTTTTGCTACAACCAGTGGAGGGAAATGGGCTCTCAACCCGGAAAGGATCCAGTGGAAGCCAGCAATTTGCACTGGGCATTTCAGGGTCTCCCTGGGGCCATAGCTGCCCAGCCAGGGCCTCTGCAGTGCAGCGAGGGCTGTCACTAGAAGACCACACTGCACGGTGGACAAGGCAGCAGAGGAAAACAGAAAGAGCCCTGGGCGGCCTGGGCAGGCGTCCTGTCCGGTGGTAGCCTCGGGCTGGCTCAGAGGTGGGCCATCCCACCGGCACCTGTAGTCACCCGAGAAGCCTGGCCTGTCTCTCCCCAGCCAGTGGGCGGCTGCCGCAGCTCTTTCTCCCCAGCCGCTTTGTGCAGGACGGCGGCGTCCCGCCTGTAGGTCAGCCCCAGGCTCGTCTGGGCGCCCCTGGCCCCGCTGTCTGCACAGATTCCGCCCCCGTGGGCAGCCCTGACAGGCTCGCAACCTTAGGGCACTTCTGTTTAAGGGTGCTCACTCTACACTCAGCTCCCCCTGCACTGCGACTTCGCTGCCCTCAGCCGCGTGCTCCTTGCCTTCCCCGGTTTACCCTGCACAAGCAGAGCACGGCATAAAAGGCCGGCAGAACTAACCCCGGCAGCGCCTTTTCTGTGTATCATAAAACACTCTCGTTTTTCTTTTTTTCCCCATGCCTACATCTTGTCATCTGAACAATTCTTTTGAAGATAACCACACACAACATATTAACCAGTGTTAATCTCTTATTATTTGGTTTTGAAATTCTGTATCATCATTTTTATTCTTTTTTTAAATAAAAAAATTTTAAATCACTCCCATTTTAATTTAAATTTTTTGCATGTTTGTATAGGACATCTCTCTCTCAGTCTCTCTGTAGCTCTGTCTTCCTCTCTGTCTCTGCCTCTGTGTCCCTTTTCCTCTGGTACCAAGAATTGAACCCAGGGCCTTTACACTGAGCTGCATCTCCAGCCTCTTTCCTTTCTTTATTTTGAGACTGGGTCTTGCTAAGTGGCCGAGTTGCCGCATTGAGCTTGAATTTGCAGTCCTCCTGCCTCAGCCTCCCAGAGTGCTGGGATTACCGGCGGTGCGTCACTGCACCTGGCCACGTCTTCCTTGGAGCACAGCCCTCTCTCAAGCAGGAGTGGAAAAGGCCACTGTGACAACAAAACTCGGTTGCTATGCAGTGGTGAGCTGTCCTCCTGCTCCAGACCTTTGCTTGTAATCTCTCTGACATTCATGAGCTTTCATCGTCTACGCGCTCGCCTCTGCCCACGGGCTATGACACTCATCCCCCCACCAAGACCCAGTGTGCATTCCTCTGCCGCCTCGGCTTCCGGCTGTGGCTGTCTCTTCTCCCTGCGCTCCTGTGGCACAGGTTGTCTTTGACCTCTGCCGTTCCCCGGGTCTGTCCCCACTTCAGTGCTATTAACTCTCTGGCATTGGTCTCACTGCACTGCAGAGACCGGACCCCTCTCACCGCGTCTGGCTGTCCAGTTCGAAACTGGACTCCACACTGCATGTATTTATTTTGGATTCCAAAACTGTACTAGTAAAAATTCAACAGAAACAAAATCTCACGCCCGCCATGAGGCAGAATTGGGGTTAGAGTCTTCTCCGTAACCATTCTGTTGCCCTCACTACTCACATGTTGGTTATTAAGCATTACTTATTCATTCAGAATATCTGAAGGGAATCTGACCTAGGCTATTTCCTCTTACACGGAGATGGGTTTTCGTTGTTGTTGTTGTGTTTTTGTCTTTTTGAGACAGGGTCTCACTATGCAGTTCAGGCTGGCTTTGAGCTCACTTTGTAGCCCAGGCTGGTCTTGAACTCACCATGATCCTCCTGCCTCAGCCTCCTGAGTACTGGGGTTACAGGCATGCGCCACCATGCCTGGCCAGAGATGGTTTTAAGTTTCCAAGATTTCCCTAGACAAGTGCCTGACCCCATCCCAAGAAAGTGCCTTGCCCAGCCTGGCCTTGGAGGAATCCTACAAAAGGTTTGCTTTGTTGCCAGGAAGAGGAGAATTATATTTTTACTTTCCCAGCCTGAGTGCGAGGCTGCATTTGCCCATGGGGTGTGTGTGTGTGTGGGAAACAGCTGATGCTAAGATTACCTGAAATATTGTTCTTTGGGTATGTTACCTGCAAACCAGGTTTCTATGGGTGAACATATGGAAACCTTTCACATATAACAAAGTTTCTATGGGAAATGAATTTCAAATTCCAAGCTGACCAGTAACTTTTCAGATAAAATCTGAACAAAAATTAAAGCAAGTATGGAATCGATGTAAGAAGTCTTCCTCATTACGGGCAACTTTAAAACGAGATCAAACCCACCTAACCCCCACTGTGAACTCACACACGTGCATTGTCGCAAATTTCTGCATATGGGCAAATTCTCTTTTAACGCACCTGCTGTCTGCCTCCAGATTTATCTTGGATTACGGTCCTGGCAATGGCACCAGTGAACACGTAAGAGCTGAAGAAGGAACTGATGACATTGCAAAGGCCGATGGCTATCAAATCCTGCGAAGAAATGCACACACCTGATGCCCACATCTTGTCGGAGAATGTTATTCTGATTTTGAGCTAAAAGTGCACTATTTCCAGTGTGTGAAGATTGTGTTGTTTATGTCACTTCAAACGATGCACTGAAATGTACTTAGAACAAAAGATAGCGAGCCGGGTGATCTAGATTAAGCTGCATCTTCCCGCTACTGAGTGATCACAAGGAAGACACCGTCTCAGGGTAGTAAAATGAGGCACCGCCTTTTACTCTTTCTCTCCTCCACTTGGCACGGCCGGCTACTCTTCTCCCTCATTTCCGGGCCACCCTAACAGCCAAGCGAGGACCTTCTGTCTTCATATCTCCCCCATCAGGTCAAGAGAAAGCACTAGACAGAGTAGGTGACGATTTTCCCTAAAATGTGATAGTGATAATAATAATAATAATGAAAGACCAAAGACAAAGAGGCCAACTTAATTACATGTTAGTACCCTGGCTATTTTGTGTGTGTGTGTGCCGAGAACTGAACTCAGGGCCTTGTGCCTGCCAGGCAGGCGCCGCGCTGCTGAGCCCAGTCCTGGCCCTGGCCCAGCTTTTTATAGGACAGCCGCAGCACTTGTGATTCTGACTCCGTATGTGATGACTTCTAAGCACGAGGCAGAAGGACAAAACTGAGAGGCTCTCTGCTGCCTCAACACGATACCATATACTATGGTCTTGCCTCTCTGCACTGTATCTGTTGTAGGGGAAAAACCGCTGTGTTAATTCTGGCAGCTTCAAAGTTAAGCATCCATTGGAATGCTGGAAAACCTTTTTGTGCTAACAGGGTCATGCTTGGTCCAGGGACTCTCAGGTGAACGAGTTTGGCCTTCATGTGGCAGGAGGTTCAGAGAGAGTGAGCAGAGACTTACGGGTCAGAAGAAAAGTATGGTCCGCTAGCCAGTGTGGGGGGGTGCACACCTGTCATCCCAGCACTCAGGAGGCTGAGGCAGGAGGATCGCCATGAGTTCAAGGCCAGCCTTGGCCACATAGGGAGTTAAAGGTCAGTCTGAACTACACAGTGAGAACCTGTCTTTAAAAAAGAAAAGAGAAGAAAATAAACAATCCTCTCACCTGGTTGGAATTGACTTTGTAGTTATGGAAACTGGCGATCTTCCTGCCCAGAAATATGAGCAGAAAGGAACTCACGATAGACAGGGAGATGGATTGTAAAACAATATATCTGATAATGCTGAAATCTGGTAATGTAGGAGGCACGAAGCTGGAATAAAAGGGTGGAATTATTCCTGGAGAAGCCGAGACTTGTCCCGGCCCCTTCCCCACACCCTCCTTTTCATCCTAGGCAGGCCTGACGTGGTCCCTCTAGATTTTCTTGCCTTGTTCGGGGACTGAACTACGGGCTTGGCACGTGGTAGGCAAACAGCGCTCCCGCGGGCTATCCTCCCAGCCTTGCTGTTTTATTTGGAGACAGGGTCTCTCTAAGTTCCCCAGGCCGCCCAGAATGGGTGATCATCCTGTCTGTGCCACCAGAGTAGCTGGAATTACAGGCATGCGATAAAAGACAGGCAGAGCCACTGAGGCAGCCGCTTGCCAGCACCACCAGCCAGCCAAGCCTCGTCAGGAAAGCCTTGGAGAGAATGCACTGGGCTGGACCCCGGCTCTGGGCGACACGAGGAGTGGTGGAGAATGGTCTCCTGACAACGCGATCACCGGTGAGCAAACCAGGCAGACAGCTCGGCTAAGAAGCTTCGGAGCCAAAGGTTCAGGGCCTTTTCTCCTCCTCCCTCTCACTGTCCTCGGGGTGTAATTTTACTCCCGAAGCCCCGGGTACTCACCCTGGCCTGTAGTTCTGGGTCAACACAGCGCCAGACCATGCGTTTTGCTGACCCTCAGTGTTACCTAACTACCAGGAGAACTCGGTCTGCTTGTGCTAAGGTCCGGTCATCCACAACACTGCTCTTCACACTTGCCTTGTGATCCAAGCCTCTCCCCAGGCGTCACCGCCTGCCCTCTTAGCTGGGAAGCTCTGCTTTTCCACACAATCAACTTCCTTCTGGTGTAACCCTCAGACTGTCCAGAGTATCTGTTAAGTCGTTTTGTTTGTTTGTTTGTTTGTTTGCTGAGACAGGGTCTCGCTATGACATTCAAGTGGCCCCGAACTCATTATGTTACCCAGCTGCCCCGACACTCTGGCTCTCCTCCTGTGTCAGCCTCCTGCACGCTGACATTACAGGTGCGTGTCACGACACCCGGCCTTGAAATTTTACTTTTAAGGTACAAAATTTCCAAAAAATTATAAAAAACAAAGTAGACAATTTCCACAAAGAGTCCCCAAAGAGGGAAGGGTTGTATAGTTAACCCCTCTGGACCTGTCCCCCATTTTCAGCAGTTAATTCATGGCCACTCTTGTGTACAACCATATATACTGCCTGTTGCAAGATGGTTTTGAAGCAAAGCCTAGAGGTTATATCATTTTGATTGTAAATTTTTCTGCATACCTTGCTAACAGATGTGTGCCCAAAATTATTAACAATACCTTCACATGTCCAAATAATCTCCAAGCTTTCCCAAATAGCTTATAAACATATATTTTATAATTTGTTCAATTCAAATAGCCACATAAGATCCAGATACTCAGGAAGCTGAGGCAGAAGGGTTGCAAATTCAAAGCCCAGCCAGGGCAACTTGGCAAAATCCCGTCTCCAAAAATATAAATGAAAAAAAATCCAAACAGAGTCCATACATTACAACTGGTTGCTAGGTATCTTAAATCTCTTTTAAGAGAAAGGTTTCCACTCTATATCTATTTTCTTCCTTGCAATTTTTTTTTTTATTAAAGAAACCTGGTCATCGGTCCTATTGAGTTCCTAGATTTTGCTGATTGCACTCCTGTGTGGCAACGACCACATTCCTTTATTCCTTGTATTTCCTGTAGTTAATCCTTCACATTTGGCAAGAAACAGTATTGGCTTTTTGCTTTATTGTTTGTTTGTTTGTTTGTTTTTATCAGTACCAGGGATCGAACTCACGACCATGCGGTTGCAAGGCAGGTGCTTATGCCGCTGAGCTAAATCCCCAGCTATTGTTTGTTTTTAAAGGAAAAATATGCTTTGTAGGTGGTGGTCTGCATGTCTGTTTGGGGACGCAGTGGTGAGCTGTCATTTTTTAGGATGCTAGCAGACGATAGATATGCTAATGTTCTTCAATGATGCTACTCTAATACATTAATACCTTCTCTTCTGATTAGCTGGAATAATTCTATGAATTGAAGTTGAAATGCTGTGCTATCAACTCTGGATACCCCAAATGGCAGTTCTTCTAAGAAAGAAAATAACATAATACCTAGCCTCTTTCCCTTAGTTTAACGATTTTCAAAATAATGAGTTGGTTGCCTGGCACTGTCCAGTGGTGAAAAGAGAAGGTGATTGTTTTATAATTTTGTAAAATGCCACCAACATTGCTCTTTTGCTGCTCAGGGCTGCTTTGGCTATTCCAGGTCTTTTCTGCTTCCTCTGGAATTTCAGGGTTCTGGCTCTAGTTCTGCGAAGAGTTAGTGGGTGTTTTAGTAAGTGCTGAACGGAGGCTGGAGGTCGCTTTTGGTGACATGGCCATTTTCATAGTATGAGTTTTTCTGGTCCACGAATGAAGGAGGTTCTAAATTTTGTTTGTTTTAATATTTTTTAGTGTCTTCTTTAAAGTGCTCCCTTGAATGTTTTGTAATTTTCATTGCAAAGGTCTTTCATATCCTTGGTAATGATTGACTCCTAGGGAGTTGATTTTGTGAAAGCTGTTTTGTTTTTTTTGGTTTATTTTATTTTATTTTTTGGTCTTTTTGAGACAGGGTCTTGCTACGCAATTCAGGTTGGCCTTGAGCTCACTTTGTAGCCCAGGCTGGTCTTGAACTTACAAGGATCCTCCTGCCTCAGCCTCCCAAGTGCTGAGACTACAGGAGTGTGCCACCACACTCGGCTTACTATATGTAATTTTTATAACTTTTAGATATTCATATATTTTAGAATCTCGACCTATTCTCAAATTCTAACATATTTGATGTAATGGCCAATAAGAGCCTTGGAATGGTCTATGGATCCCACGCTGTCTTGTTAAATTCCCACTGGCCCTTTTACAGAAACGGAGAGGCGGATTTTAAGCAGCATACGGAGCCTAGAGGATCCTGGAAGCCTAAGCGATTTTGAAAAAGGACTAAGTAGAAGGACTCACACTTCCTGATCTCAAAGCTCATTACACACTTCCAGTTATCAAGGACTGTTCTAAGGACTGTCACACAGATCAACAGACCAGAACTGAGGGTTCAGGAATAAACACAAACATTTATGGCCAGTGACTTTAATAGCCAGTCAGGAAGGCATCTCTGCACCAAATGGAGTTGGGACAGCAGAGTATTCATGTGCAAATGAAAGCTACTGCACAACACAGACAATGACCCCAAAAGGGATCAGATGCCTCAGTTTAAAAGCTAAACTCTTCTTCTAAGAGTCCCTGTAAGGCCCTTAGAAGAAAAGGCAGGGATGAATCTTCAGGACTTTAGGCGCAATGATTTGACATCAGAAGCACACATGACAAAAGAAAAAATACACGTCATTTCATCAAAATTAAAAAATTTCTTGCTTAGAAGTATCCGTAAAATGGAAAGATAACTCACAGAATGGAAGAAAATACTTACAGGTCCTATATTTGATAAGGCTCTGTGGTCCAGAATATATAAAGAACCCCTGCTGCTCAACAACAAACAGACAAGCATCCCAGTTAAAAATAGGCAAAGGACTTAAACACATTTCGCTAAAGAAATATCCAGATGAAAAGATGCCATGTCATTGGACATTACAGAGTTCATTACAAACGAAAGCCAGGGACCACATCACCTCATACCTACTAGGATACCTGAAACAAAAGAAGAAAAACAGAAAGCAACAACTGGGGAGGACGTAGAAACACTGGAACCCTTGTGCAATGCTGACAGGATTGTAAAACTGTGTAGCTGCTATTAAAAACAGCTCGGTAGTTCTTCAACAAGTTACACACAGAACTACCATATGATCTGGTAATTCTGTTTGTAGGTGTGTTGTAGTCAGGGGTTGTGCAGAGAACAGTTAGAATCAGGACATGGAGTTTATAGTATTATTTTTATGATGGTCACTCAGAGTTAACACAAGAAAATGCAGGAAATCTATTCACAACACCAAAGACATAGAATATTTAGCCAAGGGCCTGAATCCCACAGCAATGTCCCACATGAGTCCAGATGAAGACCCAGAGGTCATGACAATGCCTCCGAGTCCAACTGGAGGTCTAGAGCCCACAAGACGGACTCACGCCAGTCTCTTTTACGGATCCATGCTGGGAAGGCCCAAAGGTCAGCAGTGGAAGCTAGAAAGTCTATGCCAGCGGGGTGAAGGAGCTGTGCTGGTAGGTTGAGGATTCTATGCTGGAGCCGAGAAGTCACACTCACAACAAAGACCAGGGCTGTCCTGAAAACACCACAGCCATCCTCAGTGACACGGAGGCCCCGAGCTCCTCTGACGACAAGCACAGTGGAGTACATGCCAGGAAGCCAGCGTGACGAGTTCATCCTGGAGACCAAGCAGCACATGTCTTCCTCTCCGGAGCCAGGAAGCAATGCTCGGTGTGAGGACCAGAGCTCCTCCAGGAGAACCAACGGCTCAGACAGCAACTCGTAGGAGAACCCTCAACGCCTCAACGCATAGCTTCTCCTTCTCCACATCTCTATTTATACTGGCAACTTTCCTCAGGTGAAACTTCTACACTCAGCAGCATGGTAATTTAATTCTGCTGGCATTAAGTTGACCATCAGTTTTTAATCCATCACAAGGTGTATACCCTCCAAATTGAGAACAAGTGCTCAAACAGAATCATGCACGTGAACGTTCATCGTAACACGATTCACGAGGACCAGAAGGTAGAAACAGCTGAAATGTCCATCAACTGGTAAATGGGTCAACCGAATGTGTATATCCACACAATGGAATATTAGTCAGCCATAAATAGGAGTAGACTGATACACAGTGCATCATGGGTGAATCTTAACGACATTATGCTAAGTGCCATGTATTTTATGACTCTATTTGTATGAAATGTCCAAAATAAAGAAATTCATATAATTGGGGAGGAGTAAGTGGAAGGGACTGCTAATCAGTTCAGCGTTTTTTGTTTTTTAAGACAGGGTCTTGCCATGATGTAGTTCAAGCTGGCCTTGAGTTTACTATGTAGCCCAGGCTGGCCTTGAGCTTGTGGCAATCCTCCTGCCTCAGCCTCCTGAGTACTAGGATTACAGGCGTGTGCCACCATCCCCAGCTGGTTCAGGGTTTCTTTTGATGGTAATAAAATGTTTTGAAAATACACAGTGGTAATGGTTGCACAGCTTTGAGAACAGTGTAAACTTCATTGAACAGTAACCTTTATGGTATGGGAACAAGATAATAAAAAAACATTCTAAGTAACTTTATGGCATAGTACTGACAATCTAGACTAACTGGAAAAATTGTTTGAACCACCAGAACTAATAATGTAGTTCCAAGAAGAAATAGCTAGAATCATGGACAACAATTACATAATTATTATAATTTTATTTAATAAATAGCATATTGAAAATTGAATCCTAGCCAAGAACCTTCTCACAAAGATAACTCCAGGCTCTAAAATACCTTCATCGACAGATTCTACCAAAAACTTAAGGAAGAAATGATGCCAATTTTATAGGAAAGATTTCAAAAACAAAATGAAGGAGAACTTGCCAAGTCCTTCTAAAATGTCCACATACTTCAAAACCAGGCACAGATTTTGCCAGGGAAGAAAACCCCAGGCCAATATTTCCCAGAAACACAAGTACAAAAGTTCTTATCATTTTAGCAAATAAACGTGCAACACTGTAACTAAGTAGGCTTATCTCCTAGGATGCAGCATTGATTTGAAATTCTAAAGCAATTTAACATTCAATCACAATAACAGCAGATTTAGAAAGGAAAAGAAATCATAATGATTCCAAAGGAAGCTCTTTTTTTATAGATCTGTACTGATCTGTAATCCTTTAAACCTAATTTGGGAACACAGATAAGGCTTCATTTTCCATTTCCTTTTCTACTTTCTAAATTAAAAAAAAAAAGCCAACACTTCTAAATGTCTTAGGTAAGGTTTGCTATTTGGAATATTTATTCTTTTGATTACCTTCTGTCATTTAATGACAGGTCCAAAGAGGAATGACTCAAAAGTTGATTTATTTCTGCAAGATTGCAGAAAGATCCAAAGTCAGTACAATAAACTCTTTGTTAGCGTGCTTGAGAAAATTATCTTTAAAATGGTGTGGCCTATTTTGCTATAATGAAAACAATACCTTATCTAATTAAAATTTCTTATTTGTTTATGCATTTTAAATTTCATTTTCTCTTAAGTAGAAAGAATCCACTTTTCACACCTTGAAGAGCTGTCTCCTCCTATCTTCCCGATCATTTTTCACACGCTTACATACATGGATCTAAACTCCTATTTTGAATATCTTTCTTCAGGTCTCTTAACCTCCTACTTATGGCTTACAAGCATCTCGGCGCCTCCGGGTAATAATTTAGGAGCCCACCTTACTGGCAGTGCAGGTATTTCAGTTTCTGTTAAAACTGTCCCTTTTATCCATTTGAGAAGTTAGGTAGGAATGTGGCCGTCCCACAGAGGCAGACAGTAGTGTGGCGCCCTGCCCAACTTGTGATTAGCGAAGCCTGAATATTTAGCTCAGGCCAAGGACGCAAACTACTATTTTACTTCCTACTGTCTTCTGTTAACACCTCGGCACCCCAGGGCCACGTCCAGAATTTGGAATTAAATAGAAATAGGTTCAGATAGCAGCTCCGCCACTGTCTGGCCGTCTGATCCTGGAGAAGTCATTTAAACTTGCGAAGCCTTATTTCCCTCAGCCATAGCAAGAAGAAAACATCCACCTCATAGTAACACTGCGAGGGGAAAGGAAACGCAGTCATGTGTACGTGCTGATCGCGGTGCTGTTCTTGCTTCTTCTGAGAGTGGAGGCCACGTCTTGGTGATTTCCGCATTTCCCTGGGAGCTGGGTGCCCGTCACATGTCTGAACTCAGTAGAATTTCGAGTTGGATGGGGCCTTTTCAGATTCCATCAGACCTGGTAGAGTGTGAGACTAGTTCAATCCGCTGAGTCCAAGGAGCCTACACTTTGTTACCATGGAGCTTGGCCAGTGTCCCCAGCTTTCCGTGGGTGTCCCTGGTGTCCCACACAAGGAAATGAACACAGCTCGGCAAAAGTCACCTCTGAGTCCAGGAACTGCGGTCTTTTCCTCTCCTAGCTATTGTGAGTCTTTCAATCAAGGATAAAACATTGTGATTTTCAACTGGGTGTGGTGGCGCAGGCCTGTGATCCCAGCCCTCAGGAGGCTGAGGCAGGAGGATCGTTGCAAGTTTAAGACCAGCCTGGGCTACACAGTGAGCTCAAGGCCAGCCTGAACTGCATAGCAAGACCCTGTCTCAAACAGAAGCAAGTGTGTATCCTGCAGTCACTTCTAGGAACGATCATGCAAATTAATTGCTTGATGAAGAAAATGATGTCTTGGGAGGAAACTAGCGCAGCGCAAGGCGGGGGGAGGCAGAAGGGTGGTGCCTTTGCTGAACATGGAGCCCCAGGAGAGATGCTTGGCAAACACGGGGACCCATGGCCCCCACTGGGAATTAATCGGCTGCTGCTCGGGGGCTGGGAGACTACATCAGAGAAGGGAAAAGCAGTCTTGAGAAGCAGATTACTGACCTGAAAGGAATCATCTCAAGGAATAGCTTGCTGTTTTCTGTGGCCATGTTTATCTTGTTTGCCAATGCAGCGAAGCCAAGAATCTGCAGGGGGGAAGACATAGGATTATTTAAACACCACGCATCCCTTCTAGGAGCAGAGGGCTCAGCCTCCAGCGAGGCAGGAGACGAGAGGGGCCAGCAGCCGTCTCTGCACCCAGCTGAGGCGGAGGCGCGGCCAGGGCAGTGGGCAGCGAAGTGGGGGCTCCTCCAGACCCTCGTGGTTCTCCGGTGGCGTAGCCAAAGCACCGTCACCCTTGGTCTCTGACACAGTGATGGAATAAAAAACAGGGCCGTGGGCCTCTTCCTCCCCACATGAACA